>WHYT01016443.1:488534-519507 GCA_009806455.1 Tetrax tetrax
GACCTAGCAAAAGAGAATACAGCTACCCATTTTGTTTTTCATAGAGAAAGCAATGCTTTCCTCATACAGAAACAATCCAGCATACAAAAAGGGATGCTGAGCACTGAATGCTTTGAACTGCAATACAGTAGCAGAAAGATGCTATAAAGCCAGCCCAGTAAATGAACATTCACAATGGACTGTTAAGGTCAGCTTTATGAAAACCCGGGCAGAAAAGCAAGTCAAAGAGTTTGCAAGAATCTATACCCACTAAAGGATTTATAATTGAGCCAACACATATTATCCATCTGTAGCAAATCAATCTGAAAACATATTGAACGTTTGATCTTTAGAAAAAGAGTATTAAGGGAATTTGAGGTTGGGGTCTCATTCAGCTTTTATCTAATTCAGTTAAGTCTGACTTTTTACCCTTAGTGTTTAAATAAACAATAGCCTGTTAGCTCTGTTCTTTGGATGGGCATAGAATGCTTTTTTTTTTTTATCGTAATTCTCCAAGGTTTGCTTTTTTCCTGCTGTTAGGACTATGTACTGTTTGCTGAAGCTGCAGATGGAGCTGTGTATGTGCTAAAACGCACTGCCCCCGTATTTTGCAAAGGAAAAGGGAGTGGAGAGGGGGTTATGCACCAAATAACTTCAATCTTGTATTCGTTTATCAGTCTTGCAGTCTGAAGAGGTTTTTCATCTAGAAAAACTTATGAGTCCGTCATTTTTAAGAGCAAAGAGAGAGCTGATTTACTTTTAACTCAAGTGTGAGTTTCCTTTACTTTCCAAGAGGGCATTTTAATTCAGTCAATTGACTATAAGGTAAAATTAATATAAGAAGAAAACTAGGCATGCAGGCTTTTTAATAAAATAGAAGCTGTATTAAGAAAAAGATCAGGTTGTTTAAGCTAACTCAGCATCATTTGGACAGCAGGACAGATAAAAGTAATCCTATCTACTATAAAAATAAAGATGTGTGGCCAGAAACTGTTCACTGAGAATGCTGAATGCATTGAAACACATTAACGTAAGAACAGGCTGTGCAAAACTTTCTTCTTTATACACAATAAAAGAGTGAAACCTCAGTCCTGCAAAAGCATGATGAAGTAGGACACATTATGAAATTTTTTTTAGATGAAGGACATCTCAATATCTCCTGTAGTTGTGCAAATTGTTGGTCTATTGTGAATTATCTCTTGAAAGTGTCAGTTTTAAAAGCAAAAGAACACAAATTTTAATGGGATGTTTTGTATCAAGAACAGAGGCTTTCTGAAAGCATAGCAGGATGACATTTGAATTTTACTTCAGTCTTTCAATGTCTCTTACTGGAATTGACTGCTAAGGCACTCACATTTTTTTCCAGGTAAAAAGGAGTACTCATCTTAACCCAGTTCAACCTACATGTACTAAAATTAGCAGCAATGAAAATTTACTATGTGGTCATAAATAGAAAATGGCTTTAATGTATTAAGATGTAAATGTTATACTACTTAGCTTAATCTAGTGTGGCACATAAGTAGGAGCACTGGGAAGTGTAACTGATCTAGTTGTTTCCCACTGAAGTTCATGGCAAGAGAAACATTTCCAAAATCACCCATATCCTGCTTTCTAATATGGATCAAGTTTTTAGAAGGCCAAGTTTTACTCTGGGGTGTGAAACTCAGGCTCACACAGGAAGCTACACTGCAGTGGGCAGAGAGCCCAACATTTTGAAGGCTGCAGTGGCTTGACATGGCTGGCAGAGACGAATCCACCAAAAGTCGAAATACTGGACCCTAACTAGAACCTTAGCATCTTGTGAGATTAAGTATTTCTGCGAAATACCACTCATTTCAAAAAAATCACGTGTTGCACTTTGCTTTTCACACACACGTGTAGATTGCTAGATAAGGCACAAGAAAGTATAAAAATCAGCTTCTGCTGATTTCTTACTGCTGTTATCATTAAAATAATACTCACAGCAGATCTGGTATTCAGTTCTCACCTATGACTGTGGATTTTACCCTTTCTGTTTCTACCCTACACGTCTTTCCCTTGACACCTCTAGCTTTTGCTGGGTACATTTCTTTTCTCTCCTTTGTCTGGGATTGGTAAGCCTTGAAATACTATCCAAACTGGATTGTTCCAAAGACTGTAATGAGCCCTCCCTTTCCTCCAGTTTCTTGTGAGAGTCTAGACTCAATTTTCTCTTCTGCTTAAACATCCACACCACCACACACTAAAATACCCGAACACCTCAACGTGCAACATAAGCTGGATAATATCAAAGGCCTCACTGCTGTCAGTGGAGTGGTAGAAAAATGCAAGAATTCTTTTGCTGTCCTCTTAGACTTTGATGAGTGTGAAGCCTTATTAGGCACAATCTGCCTATTCTTTACTGATTTTAGAAGGTTTTTTTTTTGCATTACCATTGTGTCATAAGGACAGAATCCAAAATGCACCTTCTACCTGTACCTAAATTTCCAGCTATTGCAGAATTCTAATTTTTACAGGCAAAGGATGGTAAGGCCCCCCAACCTGAAGATATACACATTTTAGAGACCTAACGTAAGTAATGGGTAATTTCTCATCAGCTGGTTTTCACTTCATCTAAAATATAAACCACAGTTAAGAAGGAAGTCCCTACACTTTCTGCACAAATTAAGGTGAGGTTCCATGGTTCGTGATATACTTGATTTCAGGGTAGATGTTCATTTCTTATCTGAAAATATTTGAGCTCATCTTCTGATTTTTGGAGACTCACCAGAGACATGTTCTTAACATGTTCTTCCCTACTGTATAAAAAAAGTTCTGCAGATAAACCGGGCTTGTGTTTGCTGTCTTCTAAATTCTATCTACCTTCAAGAAAACTACAGGGCTGAGGAGTAGGTCAGTTAACCAGAAAGTGAGTACGGCTTTGCAGGTACTTCCCATTGGTGAGGAATTTTCTGCGATAAAATCAGAAACCATTCTCATTAAAGTATTTCTCTAACATGATGCAGGCTCCTGGGAAAGACAAGCTATTAGTAATGGCGAAAGTTATGAAAATCTATCCTTCTTTGTCTTCTGAGAACAGCTATTTGTTTATTCAGTAAAACTTGTGCCTTTCTCACATGGAATTACTGCAAAAGAGAATATTTCAAAACAAAAGTCTGGCCCCACTTTTGGAAGAAAAAGCAAGCAAAAACTCAAATAAAACAATAAATATATATATTGTTTTTTTTTTTCTTTCCAAGTAAGGAAAAAAAACACCAATGAAACCAAATATTTGTTGTTTTGTTTTGTTTTGGTTTTTTTTCCCACATAAATACCAAAATATTATTTTCTGTTCATTTTCTTCACTGAAAGGTTTTCAGGCAGCTTTACTGATCAGTACATTATTCCCTCAAAGGTTGCCCTCAGGAGCAATAATAGATTTTTCTCTATTTCAGAAGTCTTGGTTTATAGGTTAATCTTCTACTTCATCAATGGAAGTGAACTTAAGACTGGAAAAATATACTAATAAATCTAAAATATGATAATTTTTACCTTTGTTTGTCTCTATAAGAAAAAAAAAAGGATTTAATTTTAGACCATCTTAAGAATCTAAAGGAATTTAGTTTTGTGAATATGCATCTGACATACTATGGTCAAGTGTGTTTGAAATACAGCTTACAAAATGTTTTGAGAAACTCTTTGACTAAATCTTCCCCTACACATCTTGCAAAATACAACCAAACTTGGCATCATAGAGCTTTCAGCTTCTGGTCACAGAAAGTCACAGAGGGTACAGGGAGAGCATCTTTACTAGCTATCAGCTGACTTTCACTGTTTGATGATAAATTTGACTCTGTATGAGTATGCTTAATATTTGGGGATTTAATTTGGGGAAGGTTGATGGAGAAAGACACACTGATTGTATTTATTAATGCAGACTTCATAACTGAACCATAATTTACTCTAACATTCATTGTTTCAGATGGAAAGACTTTCTTGACTCTATGTGTGTGACATTCAAGATTTTCTCCTCTTTCCAGACACTATTGATCTGCAAGATCTTCACAAAATGCTTTCAATAAGTCAACTTGCCCAGAGAGGTTGTGGAGTCTCCATCCTTGTAAATATTCAGAAGCCATCTGGATATGGTGCTAGACAGCAATCTGTAAGTGGCCCTGTTTGAGCATGGCGGTTGGACAAGATGACCTCTAAAGCTCACTTCCAACCTCAACTATTCTGTGATCCTGTGAGTCCACTTCTACAAATTATTGGAGTTTGACTAATGAGGAACTAGGCTGGAAATTCTTAAAGGAATTTAAGTAAGTCAAGCAACAAAATGCTCCTGAAAATTCCAGCCACAGTTTGGGAACTTCAGAGAATCACATGAAAAGTCCATGGGCAAATTAGAGTTACATAGAGGGTACAGTACCTCCTATCTTGACCAGTTTTTCCTTGCCAATGTGCAATTTTATTTTACTTCAGTGGGGGGGGAAAAAAAAGGAAAAAAAAAGAAGTTTGTCCTAGATTCTCCTTCCTGGGCTTTTAAAATGAGATTGTTATACTCACCCAGGATATAAAAAACAAAATCTGGTTTTCAAATGTGTTAGCCGTGTAGAAAACAGCGGAAGCTGCTGATTGACTGACACTTCAGGAATTACGGACTTTTACAGTAAATGTTGAAATATAGATTAGGAGCTGACTTTTAGCAGCTGGGTTACAAAATCTTCACGTTTAGTTTGTAGGAATAAACGTCACTTTATATTCTATGAAAAACTGACCAAGTTATGCAAGCTTTCACCTGCTGCCTATGAGCTATAGCTATATAATTGTCTAAATTTATAGATGAAAATTTCCATTAGCTGTGCTTTGCCTTAGATTTCTTTGGGGAGACAAGAGAACAAATCCAAAACAGAAAACATATCCCAAAAGCCAACAACAACAAAATCCCTTTGTCTAGATCATAAGCCTTTGAGGCATTTGGCAAATTACATCTTCTTTTAGCTGAGGAATAGTGAAACAAATGATGCTATAGCTAGCTTTATGAAGACTGATCTCTTGTTTTGGAAGCTAATAATAAACAATTCACAAAAAGGAAATGTGGGGTTTGTTTTTTTGTACACTGCAACTTTCTCCAACTTTTGTACGTTTTTACTACGACACAAAAATGTCTTCAGTGTGTATTTCGTACCAATGGAGTTTGCATATTTTCTGTCACTAGTGTTAGTCTAATGCAATCTAGCATAGAAAATGTCTTTCTGCTGTCCTTACAAAGAATAACCTGTCTTTTTTTTTTTTTCAGGAAGTGTATTTTTTGGATGTAGAGAAGAAGTGTATCTTTTTTATATATAAAGTAATGCCTGAAGTTTTGTTTTTATACCTAGGGACCTCAAAGACTAGCTATGCTAGACAGATGCTGCAGAGATCATGTAGCAAATACATACCAAAATGAAGTTTCAGGGGGTACAAAGTCAGACTAGTAGGAAGGACATCATGTTCCCTCTGAATTCTGGGGCTTGACTTTTGTCAAAAGTGGAGGAATCTCACAGAAGTTGTATGGCTCTGCCATTTAGACGTCTTACAGGCACAAAGAAGGCTGTAACACCATACTAGCTCCCTTACTTAAATATTATACATCCTGCAAAAAACATGTATTAACACCATATATCTTAAAAAGCATGTTCTTGCTATATAAAAAATATAATGTATTGATTTGTACATTTTTCTGATGCATTTTTTCCTGTAGGTCTCTCTTTTTTTTTCTTTTTCCAATATGCTTTGGCATTTTTTACAGGAATCATACACTCATAGAATTTTTAAGGTTGGAAAAGATCTCCAAGATCATCAAATCCATAGGGTTCTCAGCCACCACCTGAGCTCTGAGGCTGCCCTGTGCATGGCAGAACAGTCCAAAACTTGCACTCTCTCCAGGTAAATCCATGTGTTTTTTCAAAAAGGTTATCACCTAGAGCAGGTGCTCAGGGCCATGTCCAGTCAGGTTTTGAAGGCTGCAGACTCCTCAGTGTCTCGGGGCTATCTGCTCCAGAGTAAAAAAAAAAAAAAACCCTCTGTTTTTCTTATGTTTAAAAAGAATTTCTCATATTTCAGTTTGTGTTGATTGCTTTCTGTCCTATCACTGGGCACCACTGAGAAGCGGGAGTCTGGTTCCATGCTCTTTACATTTTCCCTTTAGGTATATATACAAGTGGAAAACATGCCCCTGAGCCTTCTGTTCTCTAGTTGAACAGTCCCATCTCTCTCAGCCTCTTCTCATATGACAGATGTGCCAGTCCCTTCATCATCTTGGTGGCACTTCACTGGACCAGTATGTACGAGGAGCTCAGAACTGGTCCCAGTACTTCAGATGTGGCCTCACCGGGACTAAGCAGAGGAGAAAGGTCACCTCCCTTGACTTGCTGGCAACACTCCTCCTGATGCAGCCCAGAATACCGCTAGCCACCTTTACAGTGAGGACAGACTCCTGGCTCATGTTCAGCTTGATGTTGATGAGGACCCTCACATTGTTTTCTATAAATCTGCCTTGCAGCTGAGTGACCCGCAGCATATACCAGCACCTGGGTTTTGTTCCCCTCCAAGTGCAGGATTTGGCATTTGTTTGCTTTACTGATGATTTAGCAAGGGAACACAGACCTGTCCTTGTAACCACAGCTTACACATTACAGCCAAAATGAGAAGAAAACAGTAATGTTTGTTTCTTGCTTTCAATAAGACACAAAATAGAGATTAGTATCTGATAGAGATGGTAGCTGCAAAGTTCCATATGTGTTGACACATGAACCTTTTTTGTGGTAGAAACTTGTTTGAGCAGCATATACTGCTGAGAATAATTGCTATCTCCCTCGGGCATGATAATAAAACCTGATTTTATCTTCAATTGTCAATAAATCAGCTGTAGTTTTGGAGTCATGGTAACCCCAGCTGCAGAAACGGCTGTAACATTTCCAAGACCTTCTACAAAATCAAATTATATAATGAAACTTATTTCCCCTGAAGCTGTAAGCCAAAAAAGGGATAGAGGTGACACAAGTCTTACCTGCCCCCTCACTACTGTTTTGTCTTGCTCATGGTTCTTTTCTGACATATTGTGCAAAATCCACCTATACAGACAGAAGTTTTGAGATTCAATGTGCTGCTTTGAGAAACTGTTTGCTTCAAGATCCATTGGATTGGCTTATCTCTGATCCCAATATGGAGAGCTATGACGTGGTATTATCTAGCTAAGACAATTTATCAGAAACCAGTAAATTTACATATAATGTAATGGAAGGGCACATAAGGGGTATCTTTACTTTGACATGAAATCCTCTTGTAGGTTTAGATATCTGACAAAGAAGGACTTACTCTCGTGAATCTCAACAAGACCAAAGTAATGTTGGAAAAGTTTGAAATTAAACTCAGAAGACATTTTTCCCTCTCCCATTAGTGGCCTGATGCGGAGGGACTGACAAGTCAATGGAATTTTCTAGGGCCTCTTCTGGTGGTTTCACATGACAAACTTCCAATTTCTTAGAGCTTCGTAGAATTTTGGTCATAATGTTCTTTTTCATTTTAGTAGGCGAGAAACAGACACAAGGATAACGGGAGTAACAGTAATTAGATCAACAAATCTCTTTCCATGTTTTTCTTTTGCCATATGAACTGCACCCTCTAGAATTACTCAGGTTTTAGCAATTACATGGTTTGGGATCTTACTTGCTGGAGACAGTTGCTGGTAATTCACAAAGGATTTCTGGTGTTATTTTTGCATATGAGAAATAAATGTCAATGAAATAGAGAAAATGTCATATCATTCCCCTTTTCTTTTCTCTCTTCTCCAGTTAGAAGGCAAGTGGATATCTAGGAATAACCTGTATTAGGCTCATTATGAAAAGGACAGAAAAATCTTACAGTTGGAAAATGGTTCCTTCTCCCTTATATTTTCAGTCAAAGAAAAAGAAAAGGAAAGAAATTAAATTTAAATTAAAGTTTCATTTAATTTTCAGTTTTAAATATTTATAGGTACATTTAGAAAATGAAATAATTACTAATTGAAAACACAGATAAGTGTTATTACTACATATTATAATGTATAGCACACACCACCAACACAAGGAAATATTAGAAATATTTGTAAAAAAAATTCATAAACTAGAATTAGGAGATGTACAGGAAAATTAAAAAAAAACCCACAAATAAGTTTATGAACATGGTGATGGCTTTCAAATTACTCTAGGTCTCTGGAAAAGCTGAAGTGAAGCCAGTACTTGGACTGACCAAGATCATCATATACAGAGGATACATCTGACGTTACTCAGAGTGAACATCAATTTAATTACATTCTGTAAGCTGGTCAAATAGCATGGAGTGTAGTCAACAAAATTTCTATATGGAATCGTACCCTGTATAAAGTTTGGAAAGAAAGTAGACGCAGAGAAAATAAGGGGCTTGTGAAGCTAGCAAAGAAGGAAACTTGCCCCCTCAAAACAAATATTTTTATTTCAAATAAAAATGATATTACAACAGAGCAATCATGGAAAATTATTTCTTTTAGCCATAAATAGCTGAAGCATTTTTTATCTGTAATAATTATTTTTCATGCTGAAACTAAGCAATGCGATGGTGATAGATTTGGAATCAACGTATTTCAGAAAGACAGCCCATTTCTGTTTATAAAAAAGGGTTGTGATATAATTAGTACAGATGTCAGAATAATGCTTTAAGCAAAAAACCAATACACTATTCATCATTGTTACACAGTGACTACAAAATATTCTGCCTTTCCCTTTCTAGATCTTAGACACTTACATACACACTGGTGTACATATGTGTATGTTTCAACTGTCTTCAGAAGATCAAGAGAAAAATAAATCATAATTATGAGAAATTATTCTTCTCAGCAGCACAAAACTTAGTAAATAAATGACATGCCTTCACCAAGGGCAGATTGTGCCTGACCAATTTGGTGGCCTTCTATGACGCGGTGACAGCATCGGTGGACAAGGAACGAGCAACGGACATAATCTACCTGAACTTGTGCCAAGATTTGACACTGTCCCGCACGACATCCTTCTCTCTAAACTAGAGAGGCATGGGTTGATGGATGGACCACTCGGTGGATAAGGAGCTGGCTGGATGGCTGCAGTCAGAGAGTGGTGGTCAACAGCTCGTTGTCCAAGTGGAGACCGGTCACAAGTGGCATCCCTCAGGGGTCTGTGTTGGGCCCAGCCCTGCTCAACATCTTTGACAGCGACATGGACAGTGGGATTGAGTGCACCCTCAGCAAGTTCGCCGATGACACCAAGCTGTGTGGTGCCATTGACACGCTGGAAGGGAGGGATGCCATCCAGAGGGACCTTGACAGGCTGGAGAGGTGGGCCTGTGCCAACCTCATGAGGTTCAACCAGGTCAAGTGCAAGGTCCTGCACCTGGGTCATGGCAATCCCAGGCACAAATACAGGCTGGGTGGAGAATGGATTGAGAGCAGCCCTGAGGAGAAGGACTTGGGAGTGCTGGTGGACGAGAGGCTCAACATGAGCCGGCAATGCACCCTTGTGGCCCAGAAGGCCAACCGCATTCTGGGCTGCATCATGAGCAGCATGGCCAGCAGGTCAAGGGAGGTGATTCTCTGCCTCTACTCTGCCCTGGTGAGACCCCACCTGCAGTACTGTGTCCAGTTCTGGAGTCCCCAACATAAGAAGGACATGGACCAGTTGGAGAGGGTCCAGAGGAGGGCCACGAAGATGATCAGAGGGCTGGAGCACCTCTCCTATGAGGACAGGCTGAGAGAGTTGGGGCTGTTCAGCCTGGAGAAGAGGAGGCTCCCAGGAGACCTGATAGCGGTCTTCCAGTACGTAAAGGAAGCCTACAGGAAAGATGGGGAGAGGCTGTTCAGTAGGGCCTGTTGTGATAGGACGAGGGGTAATGGTTCTAAAATAAAGATAGGTAGATTTAGATTGCATATTAGGAAAAAATTTTTTACAATGCAAGTTGTAGAACACTGGAACAGGTTGTCCAGAGAGGTGGTGGATGCCCCATCCCTGGAAACATTCAAGGCCAGGCTGGATGAGGCTCTGAGCAACCTGATCTAGTCAGGGTTGTCCCTGCTTGTTGCAGGGGGGTTGGACTAGATGACCTTTGAAGGTCTCTTCCAACTCTAACCATTCTATGATTCTATAATTCTACGACACTGACCAGAAAACGTGAATGCAAGAAATAGATTAAGCATTTACATGACATAAGAAAACCTGTGCACTCCTTGCAAAACTAGATTGCCTCACTGTAAAAGTGAGTGGAATTGTGCTTTAAAAATGGATTTTGAAAACTAGTAATTTGTAGTACACAGGGCTATGGGTGTCCAAGCTGAGATCATTTACAGAAACTGTTGCACTATTAAATGCTGTGTGATGTACACACACTCTCTTCTGAACTGGCTTAAAGGAGGAAAACAAGTACAAAGGTAACCTGCAAAAGCTCTTTTCACCAGATGAGGTTATCAAAACCCTGTGAAACTAACTCCCGCTCCAAACGTAGGCACGTGTGTACAGTATGGTGTGTACAGCAGCCTTTGCACTTGTGAACTACTGCTGCAGCTTCATACCATTGCAAGTGAGGCTGCATTACTATATGTGAATAGCAAACTGATCATGGTCGCTGTGACTCCAAGATCTGTTGTCCATATTACATTACAAAATTACATGTATTTATTAACACAGTTTGACCTTTCCATTTGAACCAACATTGAGAATGATGTTTTTTGGGCACAAATGGTAGCTTCTGTTTCCCCATCTTAGAAAAAAAAAAAAAAAAGAAAGATAAAAGACCCCAAAGTTTGTCCTTTCATGTCCTACAAGACACAGGAACAGCATAGCTTCTTGTCTTGGCTGAAGCCAAGTCCACCTGAAGCAGTAAATCGAAATACTTCTGCACAGTGCTTGCTACTCCTGATGTAATATTTGGTGATGTGACCCCATGTTGTCAAATGACCTTTAGCAAAAGATAATGCATGCTCATAAGACTTTGGTTGCTTTTGTTTCTGAGATGTGTCAAATGGATATGAAGTTGGTGTGCAAAAAATTGAGCTTTATTACAGCAAAGTGATTTCTTGCACTGGAATAGAAAGTGGTTTGCATTTAACATCTAGGTAGCTTGTAATATTTATTCATATTAATTTTGTATTGTCATGAATCTTTCTACAGCTGTTACAAGAGCTTGAGGAGAGAATCCATGTATGCATTTTGTTGACAGCTAGACCAATCTTTTAAAGGTCTTATAGTTATTTACTACTACTTTTGCTCATCAGCATGATGTGGTCTGGCCTGCCAGTGTTCTGTTCTGCTCAGATCCAGTATCACACAGAAGACCTGCAAACCTTACATTTTATTAATACATAGCAACTATGAGCAGAAAGATCACAAATAATTTGTGAACCAGGCAAATACCACTATGTATGACAAAACATTATTTAAGTAATAAATGAAGCTGCCACTTTCTCTAGAAGCCCACTGATTTGTTAATTTGACCTTAACTATGAGGATGTAAGTTATGTTAAACATGATTTGTTTAATTATTTCTGGGATAATCTGTTTTTGTTAGGTAAAAAACATTTGTGGTTGACATTTAAAACTGATTTTATTATGCTAATGAACAAAACTTGAACACTTCACATCTGGTTAAATTTATACTTATCTAGGATTTCTTTCTTTCTTTTTTTTTTTCCCTATTTTCTAAAATTGGCTGCCAAAAAGACTTTCTGAAAAAGTAACTGTTATAGTGTTTAAATTAATTAATCCATGATGTAAACTATGGTTAAAAAATTACTGTGCTGAGTGCTGCTGGTAACATTTTAAAGTTTTACGTAAAGAAAAAAAATCAATCAAGGGAATAAAGCACTCAGTTTTTGGTGATTCATCATTTGGCTGCTTAACTCTAAAGAGCTTTTTGGCTTTGTGATAGAAAAGACTCATTATAGTGGAATTGTTTCAGATTAGCTATTTCTTTTGAACTTCAGTGCCACTTTCAGACACTTTATAGCATCTGATGGAAAACAGGCTTTTCAGTAGGCTAAATATTACCCTGAATTTTTTCTTTTGTGTTGTACTGAACCTCTTAGTAGCTTGGTAATTGACTAGTATTAAAGATGGCAAAGAACTGTTGGTGATAGGGAGCAGTTAGCATTTCTGTGTCACCTTTGGATGAAGCATTTCCAGTATACTGGAGTTCCCTTTGGGATATTAGCAGCAATGACTTCCTTTCCTTCCTGCTAGACCAGATGTATGCAAATTGCCAGCTACAATATTTCTGTAGCTTGAGTTTACTGCATCCAAATTGCTTTAAAGGCAATCTGACCTGAGGCATTCTGCCTTTAACTTTCCTGTCTTTTTCATTTGGCTCTAATGGGAAGATTTTTTTTGACTTGTGTTGTTCATGGCAAAGACTGATGGAATATAAAGGGGTTATCTCGAGCCTCTTTACTCTGAGCCAGCTGAAACACGACCAAGGGCATAACAGACATTAGCTTAACTTACCTTATTTCAGTTTACTTATCTATTCAAATAAGCGCTCAGCTCCTCTAAAAAAAAACCTAAATGCCTTACACAAGATTAGACAGTCTCCCTCTTTTCAGGATCCCATAGTAGACTGACTCTGCATCCTGACAGTCTAGTACTGTAGCTTCTGGATATGGTAGGAAGTAAAGATGTAAACTCACATAAAACCATTATCTGAAGAGAAAGAGAACATTTTCTAACCTAAAGGTTTCCTGGATTGAAGTTTAGATGTTACATGAATTTTTATGTTACTTTTAATCCAGATCTGACTGACCTACTCTGGTGCTAAATGTTATGATGCACTTCCGGGACAATAAAAGCCATCCAAGAAGGTCCTAGGACCAACCTCTCAGCTCTCTTCTTGCCTATCTCCCTTCCACCAGAGAGTAACATACAGGGAGGAAAGACTGATGCCCACCTGCGTCTCATCTCGGCATGAAGCCAAGACACAAAAATTTCTTGAATTATGGTACAAAATTTAGTCAGTTTTTCTATGTCTCACAATTTAGATTTTGTCACCTGAAATCACTGAATATCACAAAAAGCTGAAGCAAGTTAATTGGTTAATTATTGCCCATCAAACTGGACATCATGTACTTTCCAGTCCCTTGGAATGCTTTTTTCACTGTCTTGTTTGAAAAAGCCTTTTCTTGGTTAAATTCCTAACAAGCCTTCTTTGTTCTGCTATTCCTTTCTAGAGAGGCATTACAGATGAGGGGTGTAATTCATAATTTAGGGATGAGAGAACAAGTGAGCCTAAGTCTCAGATAATGCTTTAGGCAGATGCACTGCTGTTTATGTTTGATGATTATTGTTACCGATAAACTTGAGAAAATATTGACTCTTGGACTGAGGAAAACAATTAGCATAATAATGCTAGGAGTTTTCTCTCAGTATTTCAAACTGCTAAAAAAGGCTTAAGAAGTAATTGTTACCAAATTACTGTAACCTCATGCATGACAGAATTACAATCTTACGTTGCCACATACATTTTCCAGCACCTTAATAGAGTAAGAAAAAAGGCTAAGGTAAAACCTGTCTAAGGGACTTTACATAAAAGATGTGATGTTTTTTTTTTTTTTGGTTTCTGTTTCCAAAATGCGATGTTGCTATGTCCTAGGGGTTTGATTCAGAAAACTCCCTTGGTGGGAGTATAACTTAAATAACACAAGTTCTGTTGTCCAGGTAACTACTTATGTGGGCTAAAGGTTTAAGATTTGAGTTTTGTCTCCAGAGCCATTTTTAGGTCTACTCCCAATATACTTAATTGTGCTTGTGGACAGGGTTTTCTTTCAACTAGTTCTTCGCATCAAATTCCTCACTTAAAGTAGTGGGAGGATTTGACTTGAGCAATACCTTTGCGTCAGAATGGTATAACATGATCTCTAAAATTTCAAACTGGGGTCTGGAAAACCTGATTCTGACAATGACGTAAGACCACACAGCTATCTACATCCGAAGAGCAGGGCTGCCACCAGATTATTAATTCTGCTCAACTTTGAGGCTTTCCTTTCTGTCTTGATGTCTAAAATCCTTTCCCATGAATAACACTCCTTGCTATGTTCTGCTTTCACGGCTGAGCTATTTGAAGAGCACACCTTATTACTACTGCCAACTGGAGGACTACAGCCTCTAGTTCAGAGGTGGAAGTCTGCATTATAACAATGCATTTTCAAGATCAGCATTTGCCAGTGATCAGTCTGCATGTAGCTAGCTTTAATAACACAATTCTTTCCTTAAATTCCCTCCTTCATAGTTGCCCAAAACATAGCTGCAGCTGTTGGTGATATTGGTCAGGTGGCTTTCCCTTGCATGCAAAGAAGCATGCACCTATGAAGCCACAATAATTTGAAAAGATTTTTCACTACACAACTCACCCTTCCATAGCAATCTCTGTTTTAAATCTGTTTCTACTGAAATTTTCTCTTCCTCTTTCTTCGTCCGTATCTCCTACTTTTCCCATCTCTTTGCCATCTCCTTACACTCACTCACATCTGTGTGTGCAAGACCCTGTAGTAGCTGTGTAACTGTTAGCGGTAATTTCTCACTGTCTTACCATACAAGGGAGGCGGTTTGACAGTATGATTGCTACTCAGAGCAATAACTTAATTGGTGGTAGTATTAATGCAAAAGCTCTTTTTCACTTTGTTTCGTTATGTCTTTTATATTCAAAAGCACTACCTCACAGGCAACGGCCCAAATATTGTATGATGTGCATTGTGTAACCCTGCAAACAACATGTTGAACAAAAACTAGCAGATAAATGAATTCAATGCAGTACTGCAAGACCTGGGAATAAACACACCAGAGTTATTTGGCAGCTGTACTGCTTAAAAAGCTCCATAACTAACGGAATCCTTTTAACCCACCAACAGAAAGTAAAACAGTTGTGTTTTTGCTGTCTGATTGGTAACTATCTGACGACATTCCTGTGCTGCAATTTGTAATGACACAGCTGCAACGGACAAGTCACTATAAAGCATTTCGATCAGGATATTGACAAAGAACCAGTGTTGAATTTTCAGAACAGCTTTGCACACTTGGTACTCAAGCATTACCAGTATATCTTATTGACAATGACTGCTGCTGTAACTTCTCAAGTCAGAAAATCTTATCTGAACTTAGTTCAATAAGAGAGGTTTAGTTTTGGTTCATTTGTTTTGTTCTGCTATTTCAGTTACGAAGTTTTCCTTTGGTCACTTGGCTAACTTGCAGAATACTTCCACAAAACTACCACATCGTCTCACAATAGCAACCAGCATGAAGTACGTCTGGATTCAGAGCCCTGAACTATTCAGTTACTCCAACAGTTTCAGATTTTGGTAACAGAGACAATGAACAACTGTAACTCTTGCTAAAATGAATGACAGTTTGATCTTTCTAGAAAGCAACATTTAACTGTGTGTAATATTTGAATTATAATTTCTTAACTTTATTCTCTTTAAACTTTGTTGTCATTTTGTCACAAATGGTCATACCTGCTATATCCAGATCCAGAAATGCTTATTCTCTGTAACAATGTCCAGGCTCCAAGCTAAGCTTTCTGGTGGGAGCAGTGGATATGGTCTAGCTGAGAAATTCAGCTGACTTTTTTGGTGATGCAGTGTAAACTACTCTAGATAAAGCTAACGTGAATGGGTTTGTATCTCAAAAAGATGGACTCCTACTTACAAAAAAGATGCTTTTATTTCTGTTTCCCCACCCCAAGCTGATGCAAACTTAGTCAGGATTATGTGCAAAATGGAAAGAGCTCTTCAGTCAGAAGAGCTGAAGTTTCTTTTGAATGGGGAAAGAGGAAGGGCGAGCCCCTTGGCTGCCACTATTGTGGATGAAAGTGATGCACTTCACTCATAAGAGAGAAGCAACAATATCTTTTATTGACATAAAATAGTGATTTAAGAAAATTTGATAATAAATGGTAAATCCAACAGTGATTTAACAATATTTGATGGCAAGGTACACTGGACTATTTACTGCATAGAGGAGAGGGTCAAACAAAACTGTCAGGCAGACCTTCCCATTGAGTCATGAGGTTCAGAAATGAGCCCTTTACTTTCTAAACACCTTCTCGGAGAGGAGTCTAGGTGTGGTGGGATCCAAACCTAGTCTCAGGCTTGACCAATGGTTTGTGTCTAAAGGATTACATGTACATGATCAATTCTTTGTATCACTTAGCTAAGATGTCAAAGTTTAGTATGCTATTAGTCACTTACCAAGGAGTAAGTGAACTGTTAAATCCCTTCTAACTATAACTTAATTCAGCTGTGAAAAAGTGACTTGTTTTTCAACAGCAAACTTACTCATGTCCATAGTTCAGGGCTTTACAAAAATATATCCTTTGCCATGTAGTAGCTGTAGTAAAGACTACTGGAAAATGACTTCAGTTGCATTTTTTGGTTTTTTTTTTTTTTTTAGTCTCAGATTAACATATTTCAGCCACCAATGATATTGGTAAAACTTTACAGCAAAAGTACTCATAAACCCCACTATTTCTGCATTCAAATCTATAACGTTTATAACATGTAGTTAATACATGTGTATCTTTGTTTCATTTCTCCCTATTTTAGTTGCATGATCAGCTACAACAGGACTCTGATGTGTTAATTTAAAAGTGTAAAAGTAAGTTCAGTGGTTTCTAAATGTGATTATTATTAAGAAGTTCTCCTGGAAGATTTTTTTTTCTGATCACACGTATATCTAATAGCAAGCTTCAGCTGACAAAAATAAGTCTCTATAGTACTGTTGGTCTTCCACAGTCTGTGATTCCTAAGCAGCCTGATGAGCCCTTCTACTACATTTGCCTAAATGAAAGTCTTTGTTGTTTCTTCTTTTTTTTTTCCTGTAGCCCTGTGTAGTGTTGTACTTCATCATATATGCATACACAAACATAAATCTCTGCTTCACTGGGGAATCATACGTGTGATAAAAAAAAATCCCATAATTCTGATCTGTGTATTTTTTTTTGTGCATGAACAAGGCATCAATAATCAAAATGCTTTTCTTCTTTATATGTTCTCTTGTGTATTCTGTTACTTATGGCAAAGGGATTTGAAGATTTTCCTCTTCCTCTAAAGAAAGGCCTACAGTCTCTGTACACCTCTGCAATTCCTACATAGACAGCAGGGGGTTCGTGATAATTTGTACTTGTTCATAGATGCATTCATTGGACAATAGAGCAAACATGTTTAAGCACCGATGATGGACTAAAAATCTGTATCTGAAGTAACAACTTGCAGCTTCCAGTTAGGCCACAGGAGAAGTTATTGTTTAAAAGGAGGAAAGAAAGAAACAACACCTTGACTCACCAAAGTCCCAAAGCCCTCTTCCTGTTGTTGCTAGGAACTGCTGATGCATAAGAGTGTTTGTGTCACCAGGGGATGACTTTTTTCTCCTTGACTGGGTGAATGTTTAGTGAGGGGTTGCCTAAGGTGGCAGCTTCTGTAGGAAACTGCTAGAAGTCGCTTCCCTTTGTTCAGCGGACTCGGCCGGGCCCAGGGCGGACCCGCTGCTGGTCAAGGCCGAGCCGATTGGTAGCAGAATGTCCTGTGATAACACCTCTGTGATAATGCATTTAAGAAGGGGAAAACAGGGAAAAATAGAGAGAAGAGGTAGGTGAGGCAGCTGAGTGGGGAAGGAGAGGAGGAGGCACAGGCCTTGTGGGCCTTGCAGGCCTCACCCTCTGGCCTCTCACCAGACGGCCAACTGGGCCCAACTCAGCCCAGCCTGGCTGCAAGAAGTGGAGAGGAGATGAGAAGTGAATAAGATGTAAAAAGGATCCTGAGAGGCATCTTCCACCTGTTGCGAGGAATGGCTGCAGACGCCAAGGTCAGTGAAGAAGGAGGGGGAGGAGTAATGCGGCTCCTGGCCAAGATTCCCCTGCAGCCTGTGGTGATGACCATGGTGGAGCAGGTTGTCCCCCTGCAGCCCATGGAGGTCCACGGAGGGGCAGAGATTCACCTGCAGCCCGGGGAAGAGCCCATGCCGGAGCAGGTGGATGCCTGAATGCGTCTGTGGCCCATGGAGGGTCCGCTGGGGCAGCTGTTCTGGAGGGACTGCACCCTGTGGAAGAGATGACCCACGCCGGAGCAGTTTTCACAAAGGACTGTGGCCCGTGGGAGAGAACCCATGCTGGAGCAGAGGAGGAGTGCGAGGAGTTCCTCCCCCAAAGGTGAAGTAGTGGTGTGAAACAACACGTGATGAACTGACCGCAACCCCCATTCCCTCTTCCCCCGCTGTGCTTGGGGGGGAAGGTGGTAGAGATAATGTTAAGCCCGGGAAGAGGGAGGGGCGTAGGGGAGGTTTTCTTATTCCCTGTCTCATTCTCCTGCTAGTTTTAGAAATAAATGTATAAATGTATAGTTTTCCTCAAGTCGAGTCTGTTTTGCCCATGACGGTAACTTTAAGGATTTCTCCCAGTCCTTATCTCAAACCTCGAGCCGTTTTTCCTTATATCATCTGGAGTGAGAGAGAGACTGTGCAGTCTGGTCCAGATTGGGGCTGAACTACGACAATCTTGCTGCAGCCTGGCGTATTCAGGCAAGGCCCCCAAAATGCTGAGGGGAAGCACAAGGGCAGACAACCATCTCTCCTGGGGAGTGAAGAAGAAAACTGTTCCTGCTTCCTTCTCAGCTCCTCTCATTCCCACACCTCAGTGCCAAACCTCACACTGGCCACTCACAGTGACATGCCTAAAATTCATGCGGAGAATGGCAAAGGTTGGCCTTGCCTGTCTTCCCTGAACAGCAAAATCGATTTAATAAGCACAGTAGTTATTTATCTGACAAAAACAATAGATGCTTGTGAGCCTGCATGGTTCTTTCAAGGCTCTAAAGTTGTCTAGCAAGAAATACTGAAAATTAAATAGGCTTAAATTCAATGTTAACATGCAACTTGTTCATGTTCTCAGAACCTGCTATCTGGAGGTGCTGCTATGAAGCAGGACCACATATGAGATGACTGGATTTCCTGAACTTTCCCAAGTTACTTTTTTCCCCTGTAATATAAGACTTGACAAGCCACAAATAAGATTAACTTGAATGAAATAAACTCCATGTGCATGATACTGTGTTCAAAGAAAAAAAAAAAAGGAGACTGTAGCCTTGGACTTGCAGAAAAAGGAAATAAAGTCTGTCAGAAAGAGATTGTTATTTTCATATATGTTAAGATGAAAGCTAAATCTTACCCTATGTTATGCATACATTAATGGATTATCCTACTGTAGTCATAGGTACACTGTCCTTTAGATCATAGATAAGGTGTCAGGGGATGTGCTAAATAGCATGCACCATAATTCTGGTTTGTATGGGTGCAGGAACAATTTGTGAGCACTGTGCATAGCATTCCCGCTCCACCTTCCCTCTCCCTTGGTCTCCAGAACTCTTCCCCTGTCTCTACTGCCCATTGCTTTTCTGGCTACCAGAACTACAGGGAAATGCTCTTCCTGACCATTGTTCCTTGGGACAGGGAACAAGACTGACATTTCTTGGTGCTAAGGTCTTTCACTCTCCATGACTAACCCACACACCCACACAAGATTTGCTAGCTCCAGAAATAGCAATCTGGGTACTTATTCCTCCTCCCCCCCCCCCCGGAAGTCTTTTCAAGATTGATCGATATATTGAGATCAAGGAGCCTCTTTGAGGGGTGAAGAAACACAAGGGATGAAAACAGCATTCACAGATGCACTTCTCTCTGATCATCTTCTCCCTTAAAGCATTCCTCATCATTTGGTTTCCTTTCTGTAGGACATGCTGACCATCTGTCTTTCTACCCACTCGCCTCCTTGCATTTGAAAAGGAGAAAACTGCAGTCTAAAAGTGGTTGTTTTGTAACTGTTTGGGACTCACTGCATTGATTTAAGTTCTGTCTGGTAAGTAGACTTATAATCTCATGTATTCCATAATTTGCGTTTGAAGAGAACAGAACCTCTCCCAGAAATGCCTGTGACAGATGATCACCCCCTAATTCATGTTAAATTCTCACATTCTGCAATCTTTTTTTCTTGTATGTAAAATACCTACTTGAACTCTGCATTATGTTTTTTGATCCTGGGGAGGATCTTAGTGACTTATGGGAGAAAGTACATCAAACAAATATTGCAGAATCAGATGGAATGCTTCACAAGATGCAATTCTGAGAGCAATTTTGGCAGTCCTTAAGGCAATCACTGAAAAAGAAAATATGCTGTCTTGGCTTGTTACGTGTTAGTCAATCTAAGTAGGTTTAACACCTATAATTTTGGGGGTTTTTTTTGTGACTTTATGTGAAAGCTAGCTTCTGTTTCTTTGTTGCCTAGTTGTTCACTGTGGCTAACTGATGAAGCAAATGGGTTTCATCTAGTGAATAAAAAGACTGCTAAAGCCTCCAAGCTGTGGAATACCAGAGTGTCTGTACGCCAGCTGTTTAACTATTTGTCTGATATTAATGATCTAGAGGAAATAATATAGATTTTGATAAATACTAATGCCATAGATATTACCTTTTTTTTTTTTTTTTGCTTATTTTGAACTTTGCTAACATTTTAATGGAAAATAACTACTGCTTTCAATCCAGATTCAGCTGTACTTCTATTTAATGCATAAAATAATCTTCATTTTGACCTCACAGTACTATTTTATTGTATATCAAAAGATTTATGGTCTTAAAATCAGCGATCCCTTTCAGATGATTCACTGATGCATGCAGTTTAGAATAGCATTTGATTGACCAAACCGAACTGTGTACTGGTACAGCTTCACTGGAACACGTCACAATTGTATCCATTTAACTCAAATGAGGACTAATTCGCTATAATTCTGAGGAGATGGTGCATGAGCATTTTATGGGGATTGGCAGCTGGATTTGAAGGATTGTGATCGGGGTATAATTGTGTGGATTCTGTGCACTGGATACTGTAGTCAATTGCTTACTTCTAGTTTCAGTTAAAAATCTTCTAGAGACAGACCAACAGAGCCTCCACTGCTGTGGATCAGCATAGCTGCACTAAAGTGAGAAGAGAAATACAATTCATTTACACAAACTTATTTTCTTACTTGGGGCAAACAACATGCTAATGAAATCCCTAGGATGTGATAAATTGGGAAAACTTATGAACATCAATAAAGATAAAGAAACAATACAAAGTCAAGCTAATGAAATAAGATATCTGAATGGAAGACTAAATGAGATTCTAGTCTGGAAAATATAAACAAATACATCTTGAGAAAAAATATTGCTTATACTATAGTCTGGTAATAGAAAGAAAAACCCAGGAAGTAGTAGTTATGTACGATTTGGAGGAAATATTCAGGATGGAATTTGGCCCTCCATACTCATTGACTTTCAATAGGATTAGGATGCCAACTCCACTCTACATTCAAAAATCAATCCAGCAGTAATAGATGGTGGTGCTTTCACGTTTACTTTGTTTATTTGCTTTAAAAGATCTAGTGGAATATGGAGCTGTAAAATGTAAGATTTTATTTTAGAAGCAGGAGAAAAAATTAGTCCAGGTTTCTCTGGAGAGACTCTGTATGCTTCTGGAATATTGCTTGTGCTTCTGGAGAAATCTTATTTCAGACAAACGAACAAACTTACAAAAGAATTAAGGACACCTATATTAGGAGAATATACACATCTCATATTTTCTATAATGCCAGAACAATGAGATAGCTTGTGCAAGGTGTACTATGCATTTTTAATGTTATGTCTCATTGTCTGTAGAATAGTGATCCAATGGAAACTGCAAGAAGCTATGGTTAAGGACAGTAAAACCTCAACTGTACAATCTACTATTGTACAAGTGTACAACTGTAACTGTACAAATACTGTCATAGTTTAGTCCTGCTCAGGACCAGACTGTGCAGTCTCTCACTCACTCCCGACACCCTCCAAGGGAACAGGAAGATGTAATACAAGAAAAAAAAAGCCTCGAAGTTTGAGATAAGGACGGGGAGATATCCTCAAAGTTACTGTTACTGGCAAAACAGACTCGACTTGGAGAAAAGTATTTGTTTATTATTGAAACCAAAGCAGGATAATGAGAAAGAAAACAAACTAACTTCCCTTCATCCCTCCCTCTTCCTGGGCTTAACTTTATCTCTACCCCCTTCCCACTCCAAGCAGCACAGGGGAGAAGAGGGAATGGGGGTTACGGTCAGTTCATCACACGTTGCTTTACACTGCTCCTTCCTCCTTGGAGGAAGAACTCCTCACAATCCTCCGCTGCCCCTCCGTGGGGTCCATCACACGGGCTGCAGTCCTTCATGAGCTGCTCCAGCGTGGGCTCCTTTTCCATGGGGTGCAGTCCCTCCAGAACTGGCTGCCCTCCATGAGCCACAGCCTCCTTCAGGCCTCCGCCTGCCCCGGCGTGGGGCCCTCCCCGGGCTGCAGGGGGATCCCTGCTCCTGCGGGGCCTCCATGGGCTGCAGGGGCACAGCCGGCCTCACCAGGGGCTGCACCTCGGGCTGCAGGGGAATCTCTGCCCGCAGCAGCATCACTGCTCCCCTCCTGCTACACTGACCTTGGCGCCTGCAGCCGCTCCTCTCACCAGAAATCCTTCACAACCGGCTCAGGCAGACACCTCTCCGCTTCCCTTCACACCTCCTCTCCTCTGCACTTCTTGCAGCCGGGCCGGGCCCAATTGGGCCCAGTTGGCTGCCCAGCGGGAGGCCAGAGGGTGAGGCCTGCAAAGTACACAAGGCTTGTGCCTCCTCCTCTCTACCCCTACTCAAATCTTCACATCTTCACTTCCTTTTTTATTTCTTGTTTTTCCCCTTCTTAAATACATTATGGTAGAGGCATTATCATGGAACATTCTGCTACCAATTTGCTCAGCCTTGGCCAGCAGCAGGTCTGCCCTAGGCCCGGCCAAGTCCACTGGACAAAAGGGAACAACTTCTAGCAGCTTCTTACAGAAGCTGCCACAGTAGCTCCCCCTCACTGAACAAACCCAACACATCAATGTATGGCAAATAATAGATTTCTATAAAAGGGAGGACTGGGATAGGCTAGTATTATCTTTTCAACACCATTTTTTAAAGCAAGCACCCAGAAGAACACCCTTCGTTCTTTAACTAAAGATTTAAAAGGTTTTTACAAAGCAGTGAGCCTACTTTGATTGGTAAGATTCCTATTTTTTTGGAAAGGGACTCAAAATGGATGAGAAACTGAGTTAATGGAGAAACTACTTAAAACTGTATGCCCTAAGAAATTATAAACATGAAGAAAAATCTACTTCTGACAAGCTTCTGCTTCAGCATCTCCATGTGCCTTCAAAAATTTAACATGTAATTTTTTTTTCCAGTTTATTCCAAGCACTCAGTGTCAAATTGCAGACACTCATTTTTACCTCTCTATGCCTCTGTTTTCCCACCTCTAAAATAAAGATGATATGTACCAAATGATTGATTTCTTCCCCTTCTTTATTTTGTAAAATTCTCTTTCACCTTCAAACATTTCCATCAGCTATTTCAAAACAAAAAACAAAAATGATCAAACAAACCAACTAAATTTTTTACAAAAACATCACCTATGAAGAGCATAGAGGATGATAAGAAAAGCATAGAAGGTGATAAAACAGTACTTCTCTGTAGCTTGCTGGGGATATTAATGCTTATTTTTTCAATATAAGGTGGACAATCTTTATGTAATTCCAGGAGAACACTTTCTATTCTGCAACATTTCTCCCTTTCTGACTCTTTCAATATGCATATATTTCTAATCTTACTTTCTGCATGTTGCTGTTTAAGCTTTCCTTACATGCCTTAAAACTGCTACCACGAATCGCTTACCCGCTTTTAAGCTTTTGTTTCAGTGTCTTTCTAATTTCTAACACCTAAACCATGTCTGGCTCCCCACCACGCCACCCCCACTGCTGGCTGTCTCCATGCATCCTCTTGGTTTTTGATCATTATAACTGCTACCATGTTCTGCAAAAATAGCCTGTAAATGTTTGCCCTCAGTAATCCATTCGGCATGCCAGCAGGAGTTTTTTTTCTCCTCCTCAGTGAGGCTGGTCTGCCTGGCTTGTGCAGAGACCCTTCAACACTGGGACAGTGAGAAGGGGAACAAAGAATGCTTTCCATTCTTCCAGCTGCAACTGGTCTTGAGAAGAAATCAGTCATTTGGTGCCTTTCACTGATAGTAGTAAACCTATAGACTGAGGCAAAAATAAGTGGTTTTGCTTGTAAATGCTGAGATTCCCAGTGTAAGTCAATACAGTAACCTGACTGGAGCTGAAGGTCTTATCCATCTCCAACAAGTTAGACAGAAATGTTACATCATTTGCAGGGACCTTGTTATCTCTTTTTCTGTGGTACCTAACCACCTTCAGGGTCTCTGTCAGAGAATCTGCGTCCTTCCCTTTGCTTTACTCTGTAACAAATGCCCGGTGCAAATCTGCAGGAGGAACTGTCAGGACTCTGACTGCTGTAGATGGGAGAGGGCTAATTTTAGAGAAAGTGGAATTGGATTATCAGCTTTTCTGAGTTTATGTGCGCTGAGGTCAGCACAGAAGTGATCTGGGAAGGCAGATGCTGGTTTGTTCCTTATTTATGTGTCAGCTTTTGAAGTTCTTCTAGCCAGCTGCAAAGCAAGACAAAAGACCTCCGTAGAAAATAACTTGTCTTGAATATAAGCCAGGTCTAGGGGCAAGACAAAATGTTCTTACAAGATGCTGGGACATGACCTCTAAGATTGATTAATCCAGTGGGCAGTTCCAGGCACTTAGAAATGCATGGGAGGAGTGGGAGGATAACATGGGTCATCAGGGAGGCGTGAGGGTCCTGCTATGCAACTAGCAGCAAAACTGGCTTAAAAGAAACCAGTCTAAGAAGCAGTCATAGAGTTCTGTCTTTGTATTGTTTTCCCCTCCAGGAAATATACTTCTCTTGCAGAAAATTGCAGTTTTTCACCTATTAAACATTCAGAGCCTCGAGAGGCCTCATCCAAGCACTAAAATACTTTGATTTAGATATTTCTCTATATATCTCATGAGAGATGGCATTCAGCTGGTTTGGTTTGTTTCTCACTCTCACTTGGAGTTTTCTTGGACTTGGATCAGATTCACCAGACAAATCAGAGCTGGTGTCATCTAGGAGAGGACTGAGCTAAGTATTTGAAAATTAAGGGAAAAAAAAATCAATGTATTGAAGCCAATAATCTCTAAGCTAATGCAATTCTCTGTTGTCCAACAGCTGTGAGATGTGCAGTCAGAGAGGCTGTGGGGCAACATGAACTTGCATTGACTTCGACGGCAGACTCAGAGTTTTAGCAGTTTGCAGAGCGCAACAAACCTCATTAACTCTTTGCAGAAAAATCTGTCCTGGTCCAAGTTATTTCCTCCTTTCCAGATCTTGCCTTGAAGTTTTCCTTTTGTCTTCAGTTCATGACAGACTGTCTTGGTATGAAGCCTTTTGTTTTACTGCCTCTGAAGGATGCTGTTTAAGAACAAAACCTTTTGTAATGTATTCTTTCTTTCCTCACATACTATGCTGCATTTTAAGCAATGTTTTAAAAAAACAGTATTCAAATCCTATGAAAAATCTGACTTAGAATATTTGCGTTGTAATACTGGGTGGTGCATTGGGGTATTTTTGGGGGAGTATGAATATCTTTTTTTCCTTAGAAGATTGCTCTGTATGAACAGTCAAACCAAAACCCCTCAACAAAGTTGTCTTTAAGCTGTAACACAATGTTGTTGGTAATATTTCACCTCTCTGTGTTTTTTTCTTAGTCTGTCTCAACTGTAAACTGTGTTTTAAATAAATTTATCCAACTACCTTAACTCCAGCACTACTATTGCTCCTCCTGAAAACTTCTGGACAATGTTTGGAGCTGTACAAGCACCAATAACATCTACACTGCAGCCCAGACACTTTTTTTTTTCAATAGTCTGAAGTACGCCCTTTGGTTTTTATTTGAGTAAAGCAACTGTCTTTTGTTGGAAATGGAAGAAATATCAGAGGTCACAAACTCCGGGCATTTGAGTGATTTCTCAGGTTCAAGTTGACAAAACTAGTGCTGGTTCAAGAGAGTAAACAGGAATGCTTCAGTCCCTGTGTCTGAGTGTCAGCTGCAGAGCCAGACTTCAAGTATCTCACATATTTTGGCATGTTTTGGCTGTTATTTAAATCATAGTGTTTCAACAAGAAACAAGGCCTGTCCTTCTCTCTGAACTGAAGAGACATGGATTTGACGGAAGGACCACTTGGTGGATAAGGAATTGGCTGGATTGCCACACTCAGAGAGTGGTGGTCAACAGCTCAGTGTCCAGGTGGAGACTGGTAACAAGTGGCATTCCTCAGGGGTCTGTATTGGGACCAGCCCTGTTCAACATCTTTGTTGTTGACATGGACAGTGGGATAGAGTGCACTCTCAGCAAGTTTGCTAATGACACCAAGCCGTGTGGTGCCATCGTCATGCTGGAAGGGAGGGATGCCATCCAGAGGGACCTTGACAGGCTGGAGAGGTGGACCCGTGCAAACCTTATGAAGTTCAACCACACCAAATGTAAGGTCCTGCACATGGCTTGGGACAATCTCAAGCACAAATCCAGGCTAGGCAGAGAATGGATTCACAGCAGCCCTAAGGAGGACTTGAGTGTGCTAGCGGACGAGAAGTTCTACATGAGCCAACAATGTGCACTTGCAGCCCAGAAAGCCAACCACGGATACATCAAAAGAAGTGTGGCCAGCACGTCGAGGGAGGGGATTCTGCCTCTCTACTCTGCTCTGATGAGACCCCACCTGGAGTATTGCCTACAGTTCTGGAGCCCCCAACATAAGAAGGACATGGACCAGTTGGAGTGAGCCCAGAGGAGGCCACGAAGTTGATCAGAGGGCTGGAGCACCTCTCCTATGAGGACAGGCGGAGACACCTGAAGTTGTTCAGCCTGGAGAAGAGGAGGCTCTGGGGAGACCTGATAGCAGTCTCCCAGTACCTCAAGGGGGCCTACAGGAAAGACAGGAGAGACTCTTCAGTAGGGCCTGCTGCAACAGGACGAGGCGTAATGGTTTTAACATAGAGTGAGGTAGATTCAGATTAGACATTAGGAAAAAATTTTTACACTGATGGTAATGGAACACTGGCACAGGTTGCCCAGAGAGGTGGTGGATGCTCCATCCTTGGAAACGTTCAAGGCCAGGTTGGATGAGGCTCTGAGCAACCTGATCTGGTTGGAGATATCTCTGCTTCTTGTAGGGGAATTGGACGAGATGGCCTTTAAAGGTCCCTTCCAACCCTAACGATTCTATGATTCTATAATTCTCCTACTAGCTTGATATGAAACGGGTGTCTGTTAAGGTACCAGTGCAGATATACACAGTCATTGCTGACGATGGATTGTTTCCAACAATCCCATACAGTTTTGTCACGCCATGGTTTGCGTGTAGGTAATACCAGATTAAAATGGTAACAGGTTGTTATCTCTTCTCTGCAGCTGTCTTACCAATCCCATAAAACCACTTTGTGCTTCCAGTTGTATACATCCAGGAAAGTGGATTACTATGGCAGCTACATCAATATGCCTAGATACAAGGTGTTGGGAGATGGGTGATGTAGTCACCTACATATCTGGTATGAGTTCACTTCAACAACAAATCATTAGTTTTTTTAGATACTTCTTTTCTGTCCTTCTACATCGGTATTACAGATAGTAGGGTGCCTTTCCCTTCAGACCCTTCTGTACTGTACTACCTCCTTCTAGCTCTATGGAAAGCAAGTAGATATTGTCAAGAAAGCACCTATGTAACCAGTGTGCATGCAGTTCAGTTCAGTAAATGCTGAATTAATGAATGTCTGCTGGGGTTAGAGGAGATTTGGCATCCAGCATTGATTCAAAATTATATATTTGTGAGGCAAATAAGCTACTTACATGCCTGTGTGGATCTGACTTTTAAGTGGAAATGTTGCAAGTTGCCCACAGACTTCTTCATCCATCCCCTTTCCCCAGTTCTAAAACTTCAAACTAAGCATCTCAATGATTGAAGATTTCTCTGTGCAGAGGTGTCCCTGGGGTGAGTAGAAACACTTGTGAGGAGCAGCTTGCAAGAAAAGGAAGTTATACAAGATTAAGGAATGAATTGAATTCTCCTTGGTTCTTCTCTTTCCTTGCACTTTGTGGAAAGCTTTCCAGGTTTGCCACTGCAATAGAATACTCTCTCTGGAAATTTCTGGGTTTAGTCTTAGATTTATTCACTCTGTGCTCAACTTTTCTACAGCATATAATTATGTTGATATAAACAGAGTTAATCACATTACTCATGTTAAACATGCTCAAATACTTGTAGGCAGCAGCTAAGAGACAAGACAGGAGAATTTTTTTCTTATCTAGCTCTTTCTGTTCCTATGAAATTATTTTTTTTTTATTTATCGAAGGACTCAACAGTTCTGGAACATCTGAAAGGATGTGCAAATATTTTTGGCTAGAAAAAGAAAAATGACTAACCGTCTCGGAAATCATAAAAACGTATTAGGGACATTCTTATTTCAAAAATTAGGAAAAAGAAGCACGAAAGTTGACAGAATAAATTGTAGTGATAGAATGAGGTCTCATATTGATACAAGAGCCTAGTGGTTAATGCATTACCCAAGGATAAGGAAGAAACAGGTTAATTTCCTCAGTCTGAGATCCCTGGAGCCCAGAACCTTCTTCCTACCCCCAGATTTTACCTCCTAAAAGCTGCCTTCTGTACATTCAGACATTCGCATCTCTCATCTCTCCTTTTGGTGCTCTATTGACTTGTGCTGAGTATAAGAACAGCTCCATATCCAGAGATGCTTCTGGGAGATGCGACACCTACCTCTGCCCAGGCTTCAATAAATACTCCTTTCAGAAACTGCTGCAGCTTCCCTGTGAGAATTGAATAAAACTCTCCTTCTCCTTCAATTTTACTGGAAGTCCATAAAAATGAACACATTTAAATATTTTTAATCAACTGAGCTGAACTTAGATCAGAATGTGTTTTAACATTTCAAGTTCTGGTGAATAAAAATGAATCTTTAAATACAAGTTCATCTGCTTTAAATTTCTTTTCCATTTATCAGGTACAAAATCGATTATTTTAAGAGAGCTAGAATGACCACTTCATGACAATTCTGAAATAAAATATAAGTTTGCAATCTTTGTGGAAACCTTGCATTTATAAATTTTGAAGTATTAGCAGGTTTTTTTTTTAAATTTAAAGCAATTAGCTTTTTTTTTTTGGTTGGTTTTTGAATTGTATATCCTATATTTCATACAGGTAGATTTTTTTCTTTTTTTTTTTTTTTTACGGAGAGTCCTTTTCACTGCCAAGATGCTCCCCATGATGATAGAAACGACACATAATTTCCTGAACTTATAAACAATCATCTAAACATCATTCTCATTTATAAACAACAGTATGATTGTTAGGATCTTCTTAACAAATGTGATAGTTGGTACGAAAGAATCACTGAGGTTTTTCAAGAAGACATCCCATGCTGCTAAGCAAATTCAAATGTCTTCATTTAGGCAAAACCAAACAAATTACACTTCATTTCTGAAGAAGATTCCTAAAAATTGCTTTAAAGACATAAAAGGCACGGTTGATGTAGAGGTAAACCCTCTGGGTAGTGTTTTGGTTTTGATTGTGACAGATGGCTGGTTAAGATATCATCCATGTGTTCTCCTACTTAAGCCTCTCTGCTTCCATTTTCTTAGCACAGAAGTCCTATCATTGATTATCGGCTGAATTCAGCTTGGCTTATCTGCACTGTAGGTTAGCGTTGGTGATTTGAGTAGCAAGTGTGTGGATGCTTTTGAAGGTCTCCTTTTACTTAACTTAGCCATAGCCTACTGATGACAGGCTGTATTTCATCATTAAAACACAAAATCCCTTCTTAATGATTTCAATGCTTGCCATGGTATTCACGTCTCAGGCACTTAATTCTCCTGCTTTTCAGTGAAATTAATATAGAGTAATTTAGCTACACATGAACAGGCAGATAATATATGACCTTAAAACTAAATTCTATTGCACTAGTATTGGTTCACTTTCTTTTTGTTTTCAGTAGGGACCTGTGGGTGGACAAATATCAGAGATTTATTAAAGAATAATTTAATTTATTTTTTTTTTTTTTTTATACACAATCATGATTAACTCTAAAGAGAGAGAGAGAGAGAGAACCACAACTGTTGTGTTCATCATACACTAAGTTAGAGGTCTTGTGCAAAGCTTTGGTTTAAAGAATTCTCAGGATATGCTCCAAATCTAAACAAATTCACTGAACAGATTCCTATCGACTTCAACGGGAGGTGGACTGGACCCTCCATCTCTGGACAAGATCAGTCATTCACAGAAAGGAGTATTTCTTTAAGTACTTTAAGTCTCAAGAAGCTCAAGTCATCAAAGCCTAGAGCTGCTGTTCTTAAAACTGGATACTAAGATCAGTGATCACTGTAAGTCACTGAGGGTGAAAGAGCCATTTTAGTGGGATGATGGATGTATCTCACATCACACTTTGCACAGGTTAAGCATCATTTATGTTAAATCACCTTTGATTTGGGTCAGAAAGACTGAAGCCTACCTCAAAACTCCATGACTACCCCCTCAGAAATGGGCTGTCAAATGCTTATGGTCAGGGAATGAAATCTGACATTTGATTTTATGTCAGCATTGTGAAAAAAAATAAACAAACAAACAAACCCCTTATTTTTAAAATCTTCTAATCGAATGTTGTGGTTTTGCTTAGTGAGGGGGGCCTAAGGTGGTAGCTTCTGTAGGAAACTGCTAGAAGTTGCTCCCCTTTGTTCAGTGGACTCAGCCAGGTCTAGGGCGGACCCGCTGCTGGCCAAGTCCAAGCCAACTGGGAGCAGAAAGTCCCGTGATAACGCCTCTGCGATAACGTATTTAAGAAGGGGAAAAGAGAAAAAAAAAAAGAGAAGAGAAGATGTGACGAAGCTGAGCAAGGGCAGAGGCCCAGAGGGGCAGGTGCAGGCCTCCGGGGCCTTGCAGGCCTCACCCTCTGGCCTCTCGCCAGGCGGCCGACTGGGC
>WHYT01016443.1:519527-529906 GCA_009806455.1 Tetrax tetrax
GGAAGTGGGAGGGGTGGAGGAGGTTTTCTTGTTTCTCTGTCTCATTCTCCTGCTAGTTGTAGTAATAAATGAATAGTTTTCCCCAAGTCGAGTCTGTTTTTGCCCGTGACGGTAAGGATTTCTCCCTGTCCTTATCTCAAACCTCGAGTCGTTTTTCTTAAATTATCTCTCTTTTCTTAAATTATCTCTCCCTATTCTCTCGGAGGGTGGGGGGAGTGAGAGAGAGCCTGCGTAGTCTGGTCCGGATCAGGGCTGAACTACGACATCGAAATGGAGCAGTAAGTCAAGACTCTCACCTGACAGAGATTATACTTGCATACACAGGTGTTCAGCTACCTCTTTTTATCTTCTTTCTTTCTATTCTGTCCTGCAGTTCAGATAAACTATTTTGTGCTATTCATAGATGATTGAAGTCAGTGCAAAGATCCCCATAGACTCATCTAACTTTGGGCCAAGTCCTTGGTTCTGTAGGTAAGCATGTACTTTTAAAGATCTTTGGCTGCACTCTGACCTGACACAGTAGTCTAACAAAAAGTCTACAAAGCTCTGACATATTCTGTCATCAAAAAAACAGCCAATCAGGAGAAAAAGTCTGAATGTAAATTAATGTTGGTCTCAGCTGGAATAACTTGTGTTCTTCAGTATCTACAGGTCTGTATTTGTTCGAGATTTCTTTGGCTAAATGCTAACGGGCTTTTCATAACTCTCAGCTGAATCAGAAGTTCAAATGAAAAAGCAATACCGTGAATTTGTAATGCTCTGTGGAAGACTTTATGTCTACTAGATCAGCCTGAATTAGCATCTTCATAATCTCTTTTACCCTTTGGCAAATGTGACAGCTACTCTGTTGGTCCAGATGGCAGAACTCCACTGCTTGTATGATCTGAGGGTGTCTGTATTTCCAGACACCAGGCCTGTTGGTTTTCTGTTCTTTGTTTGCATCAGCTCTGTCTTTTCAGAAATCTTGTAAGGACTTAAGAAATCCAAGATGCAAACTCAAATAATGCATGATCTTTTGAGATAGATGAGTCTTGAAATTCACGTGTGAAGTTGCAATTAGCCATAGGTTTCATATCTGTCATCTTGCCACACAAAAATAATCTGGCTTGTCCACTAAACTTACTGCAACTGCACAGTAGACTTCTTATGTTTCAGACTCATAACATGTACAGATCAGTCCTAGCACCACATGTCCAAATTGATCGGTGTTGCTATATATACCTACGCTGTCAATAAAATGCAGGTTCAAGGCAGCTTGCTTGGCAGTGAGACTTTTTGGACAATGGTTATGAACAGATTGATTGCTCATGAGAGAGACCTAGGAAAACCAGATTTTCTTCTGCATTATTATGCTCTGAAATGCATTTATTCCAGCAAATGTTGTGATGAAACGAAGTCAGCCCTGTGAAGAGAGAGACAAAAGGAGAGATAATATTAATTAATATATAAACTAGGCTGAGTGCTACTAAGGAAAGAAGATCCTTTAAAGAGTATAGGTTTGGACCTTGCTTATGTTAGTCATCTAAAGCCCACAAACCAGGTTTAAATCATACAACATCAGAAGTAGTTCTAGCTTCAGGAGTCTTTCTCTTGTTTCATCTGAGTAAGCATTATCCTGCTGGGGTGTTTCACATGTAATTCTCTTTGACAGACCATGCTTTTTGCTTATTTGTATGAAAACACCTAGCTACTTGCAGTGGTAATGTAATACTTGCATTGTTTGTGTAGCAGTGTAGAAAGGCAGCATATAAATAGTATTGGCTGTTTCAGGCTAGAGTGTTTTTATTAGTAGCATATAAACTGATCATTCTAAGTAATTTTTAAGAATATATTTGTTGTAGTTTGTCCCTGATCGGGACCACACTACGCAGTCTTTTTATCACTCCTCCCACCCTCCGAGAGAACAGGGAGAGACAATGTAAGAAAAATGGCTCGAGGTTTGAGATAAGGACAGGGAGAAATCCTTAAAGTTACCGTTACAGGCAAAACCAGACTCCACTTGGGGAAAACTATTCATTTATTACTAAAACTAGCAGGATAATGAGACAGAGAAACAAGATAAACCTCCTCCACTTCTCCCTCTTCCCGAGCTTGACATTATCTCTACTACCTTCCCTGCCTCTGAGCGGCACAGGGGGGAAGAGGGAATGGGGGTCGCGGTCAGTTCATTACGCGTTGTTTTACGTCGCTGCTTCACAGTTGGGGGAAGAACTCCTCAGATTCCTCTCCTGCTCCAGTGTGGGGTCCCACCCATATGCCACAGTCCTTTCTGAAACTGCTCTGGCGTGGGTCATCTCTTTCTTGGCGTGCAGTCCCTGCAGAACGGCTGTCCCCGTGGGCCCTCCACGGGCCACAGCCGCATTCAGGCATCCACCTCCCCCGGTGCGGGGTCCTTCGCGGACTCCAAGTGGATCTCTGCTCCTCCATGGACCTCCATGGGCTTCAGGGGGACAACGTGCTCCACCATGGTCGTCACCACAGGCCGCAGGGGAATCTTGGCCAGGAGCCGCATTACTCCTCTCCCTCCTTCTTCACTGACCTTGGTGTCTGCAGCTGTTTCTTTCACAAGAGAAGTTCTTCACAACTGGCTGGCAGAAGCCTCTCAGGATCTCTTCACATCATCTATCTCATCTCCTCTTCACTTCTTGCAGCCAGGCCGGGCCCAGTTGGCCGCCTGGCGAGAGGCCAGAGGGTGAGGCCTTCAAGGCCCATGAGGCCTGCACCTCCCCTTCTGTGCCTCTGCCCCCACTCAGCTTCTTCACATCTTCTTTTTTTTTTCCTGTTTTCCTCTTCTTAAATACATTATTGCAGAGGCGCTATCATGGAACATTCTACTAACAATCGACTCGGCCTTGGCCAGCAGCAGATCCGCCCTAGGCCTGGCTGAGTCCACTGAACAAAGGGGAGCAACTTCCAGCAGTTTCTTACAGAAGCTACCACCTTAGTGGCCCCCTCACTAAACAAAACCACAACAATATTTCAATTGCTGAAAATTTTCTTAGTTCTGACATGTATACCAGATCTAATTCAGATCACTGCTAAAGCGCTGAAGTTTGGCCAATTTATTCTTTTGCAGAATTTGCTAATGTGTACAAATATTTGATATGCAGCTAAGAAAAATCTGAGGAAAATGGGCAAAAAATTATTTTTCTACACCATATCTCTTCACCACTGTTATTTGTATATTTCCTTTATATTATCTGGTGGCAAAATAATGACCTTTCAGGACTGGCTTGTAAAATCTGTATCTGTCATGTAACTGGGCATTATTTTATGAATCCTTAAGAGTGAAAATTGCCTCAGGAATGTATATTAAAATGATTTTTAAAAACTTTCCTTGTTGCCATAGTTCTTTCTCTACAATTAGAAAAATAATTGACTTTTGAAGGAGAAAAGCTTGCTCTGCATACAGAGCTGCAGAAATTCATAGCATTTGAGTGTTTGAGCTCACTAGTTTCTCAAAACCAGCAGCAGTTAGGCATATGTCACACTGGGGTCTGAACCTAGGTTATGTCACCCCTAAAAAATTGTGACACTGTCTAGCAACATCTATGACTTGCAATGCTGTCTTTCTCAGAACTATAAACACTATGTGCTTTTTTTACCTAGCTGTTTCATAGCTAATCTTCATGAATAATAATTAGTAAATGAGAATTACAGTTCTGCTAATCACTACCAAGTAAACAATTTTCAAAACCCAGCATTTTACAAAATAAAAAATGAGATTTTTGAAAAGAAATAATTACAGCTTCTAAATTATTTTTCTGAAGAAAATTAAACTATTATTTCAAGTCATACTACAAATTTGACCCGTATTTCAGACTCATTACAAGGTTTTCTACACTCCATCTATTTAGTCAATTAATGACCTTTGCATTGCAGCCAAGTGTCTAACAGTCACAGGTTTTGGGTCACATAAAAACTTGCATACAGATCAGGTGAAACACCCAATGCTCAGCTGAGATTTGCGTGGCTGGAATAACTAAATTGAATCATAGCTCAAGTTGTGGACATATGGGTATGTAATGTGGAGACGGAGCAGGAAAGAAAGTGGTGGCTCATCTTCCAATGGGGAGATTGAGATCATTGTTCTAAAAGGTAGTAGGCTAAGTTCACCCTGAGTTAATGCCAGGGAAGGAACTCCATGAGAGCCTTTCTTGGAAAAGTATTTAAAGTATCTTGAATAAATGCAGATAAACCCAAAATATCTAACTTTTTAGAGATTTCAGGAGATGAATAATGATAGGCTAGATTTTGCTTTTAGATAACACTGCTCAGTTTGGCACTAAGTGGCAGTGTAAAATTAAGATGAAGAGCAAAACTGAATATAAATTAGTTAGAGTGTTCTTTTCAAGATAGAACTCCACTGAAAATAAAAATAAAGAAAAATAAAAGAGGGTAAATAAATAAGGATTATTTTTTTCTTACATATTAATAGAAACAAAACTGTCTTTATATGGATAAATGCTCCTAGCATTAAACATTTGCTCACACGTTGGCATCAGGATTGGATGGAAATAATTAAAGCATGTGGATATAACCTGCATATTTCCTCAGAACAGTGAATCAAGACAAAGTTGGGCTCAATCTCTTACAAATAAAAGAAGCGTTTTTCACAGAATAATTACCTGATTAATCAATAATTGTGTAATTACTTAGTTCATAAGGCAATACAATCTGGATTTCTTTCTCATGGACCACTATAAATGGCGTATCTGCAATAGTTGTGAATGCAGTATAAGGAACTCACAAAAGGGGGACAGACTTGGGGGTTTATGAGACAATAAAGTGTATATTGGGTGCATTCCATTAAGATTAACAAATACCTATGTACAAGCAGAAAACAGTAAGCTTTGCAGACTTTCTTAGCTGTAATTCTATTTATATTTAAAGTCTGCCTCTGTAGGCATGCTCTAGCCTGGCTATCAGATGGATACCAGCTTGCAAGAGCTCAACAGTTTCTCTTCTCAAAACACCTCTTCTCAGGTTTTTGTGTCTCAGTTCTCTCCTGCTTTTAGTTTACTATCCTGTTATTTTTCTGCTCTTTTACTATCTTTTCTTACAGTCTTCATTCCAATTCAGATGCCTAATACGTTCTTATTCTTGTATGCTGTTAAATGTATAAAAATATCTTGATGTGATTTGACTTTCAGTGATGTTGATGGGGTCATAGCTTGTAAGAAAGTTAGCTTATTTTTGCAATATTTATACTTCAGACTTATTTAAACCTTAAATTAGAGGGAATAAATTAATATTTATTCAGTCCAAAAATAGTACAAGATTACCATGATTTTGAAATGCATTTGATTTTAGTAATAAAGCTAAGAAACTCTTTTACAACATGTAGAGATAACGGCAGAATTTGAACAAAGTGATTTACGTCACACTGTAGTGGCAGAGTTTGTTTCACCAAATCACTGCTTTACTGAATCTTCACTGAAATATTTCCTGAATGATACATGAGCAATGGGGTTCAATATTTTCTCACAGATGCACTTGACATCTAAAGATAACACCTTATTGTGCTATTGTCTTCTAAACTAGTTACTGTGATTAGTAGAAAAGAGTAGGAGTGGATAAGAAAGCCATTGGTTATAGAAAGTTTTTCTATATGTTTGTTCCAAAAGTGCCAGTGCAGCTAATATTTTCAATCTTGTAGGTCATATTAACCAAAATTATGCCTGGAAATAAAATGCTTTATTTGAATTTTGTCTGAGACATTGCATAGAATTTTTTATTTCTCCTATTTATTTATTTATTTATTTATCTTAATGAAACATCTTAGACTAATATTGTGGAGGAGTTCAGAACATTTCTGTAGTGACAGACCTTTGCAATCATTTCAAGGAGCATTTCTTTGTTTGCTTAGGCAAATGAATTGAGCGTTGCATAGACTAACTTAAACCTAAATAAATCCAATGGCTCCTCCAATTTCTACATGGGTAGCTAAACACTTCACTCGTCAGCTAGCATTTTTTTCCCATCTTTTCCTCTCTTTCTCGCATGCAGATCAGGCAATAAAATTAATTAAGTTAGCATACACAGACTTTCCTATTCAGAAAGCATAAAGTTATTTCCATTTTGGTGCTTTGTCATGTGCAGCTAATGACTGCAAAAGCTAAGGAGTCTTCAAATACAGTACTGTAATCTTGGACAGGTAAGTGCTTATAACAGTGTATGGAGCTAAACTGTTCCGTATCCCACCAAAGCATGGAAGAACATTTTCTCATACATCTTTTGGCTGATTTTCATGGCTAAATTTAAATAAGCATCTAATTTATACACATGTGCTATACCTGTCAGTAGTACATAGTATGTTTCTGTGAGAAGCTGTTTATCTCCTTGGTAGTCATTTTCCTATCACCGCATGCAAAAGTGCTTTCTGCGACTGACTCTGGACAGCAGATGATGACGATTTCTTGACTACTGCTGAAAGGGTCTCATTTCACCCCTCAAACCTTTCAAATTCCACTGCAGAAGCACAAACACAGTGACAGCAGATACTACGTGTGCCATGGACAAATATTGGGCAGTGTTGACTGCTACAGTGATGAACAAAAGAATTAGAGAGTAATTTGAGCTGTCCTTGGTATAGTGACAAAATAGAATTGTACTATTTAGCCATCCATAGTTGTTTTCTCCCACAGGCTTCTACACAGACATGACTTAATACTAGACAGCTTACTGAAAAATCACCATGTCAAGAATTATTATACCTTTACTGAAACATGAATTTGTATGTCTGTTTACATTCAGTCAAGTGAAGAATAATTCAGTGATGTTAATTGTAGACAAAGTGCAGAAATGAATTTCTGAAGCATTGTCGAGCCTGGTATCAATTGCTGTGTATGCAAAAAGAGTACAAAATACATAAGGAGAAATCCCTGAAGTATGATCTTGAATGTCTTCGTGGACTAAGAAATAATACAAAATAAATAAGTATAGAAACTGGTTTCTGCCAGGGATCATCATCTAATTTATCCTCAATTCACATTTGAGTGAAAAAAAAAGAAACAGCTGAGTATAATATTTACTAATGCTAACTCCAAGCAACTATCAGACCTATTACTCCTGCATGAGCCTCAGGACACTGAAACAACTGAAATAAATATACACTTTTATTTCCTTTAGCAGTTGCTCTTGATTTCTGTGGATATGCCTCCACGTTTTAAACACACATCACATACATTGATTATGTTGCTAAGCTTCTTTTCAACCACGAAACTTGTTTTTTGGAAAGGTGATTTTTCACCAGGAAATTTATCTTAAACTGCAGGAAGATGAAGACTTAAAAAACCATAATTTTATCAACCCAGTAGTATCACCAGGACATGAGTATTAGCTGTTATCCAACAAGCAGGCAGCTGGAGGAAGATATAGCTATGGACATGCCTTATAATATTTCAGGGTAGTAGGTTTCTGGCTGTCTTTGTGGAGACTGGATCAAAAAAAAAAGTGAATTGTGCTGAATTTGTTACACTTGGCTTAATTGCCAAAATATTGATGGTCATTTTTCCATACCTAATGAGAGCTAAGCAGATAATTTCTGCCAAAATAGTAATTTGAACAAAGTCTGTATATTTCACCTGAGCTCTTTATTGCTGACAAGAAAATAATATTTAGGGTCACTCATTGTGTTCTTTTTTATTATTCAAACTCCATCTGAGCTTTCTGATACTAAGGCTAAAAATCTGAGTAGAAATTGGAATTATATCTTGTTTCTATTGATTATTATATCATGCTCTAATTTTCATAAAACAATTAAGGACCAAATTAAAACATCAATGAATACCCATTCCATAGCCTTAATAATTTAAAAATAATTTATTATAATAAATTTTAAGTGTCCATGTAACTTGGCACTAACCTTGGTATAGTCCAAATTCCAATATATGTATCAAAGAGCTACTGTTTTTGATGCATGCAAAGGTAATTACAGACATTATATTAATATCAACTGCTGCTTGATATTGAGAAGACTGGTAGACTATTTGAAACATTTGGCACTTTCACTGGATCTGTTATTTAAACTGTAATCCTCCAAATATTCTCCCTCCCTCCACCTTTTACTTGAAGTAATATTGCAGGTGGAAAAACTGTAAGGCATTGACGTAATAGGAATTTTTCTCTAATTTTGCACAAAACTACTGTGAAGTATAGTTGTGTTATATCATTCTTATAAATCCAATTGCTCACTTTCATCTGCAATGAGATTTGTCTGCAATCTATCTCTAAGTTATTCCTTTTCTAAAGTCTTTATCCCTTAAGGTCCAATACCTCCCTTTTCCAGCACCCAGGATTCCTTGTAGAATGCAAGAAAGCATGTTCAGGTGTATATTAAAAAATTGTCCTAATAATGATTACCTTGTATTGAAAAAGTGTGTTTTCATTCAGGTTGCCATGCTTATGAGGAAGCCCTCACTTAAAGGAAAATTCAAATGATGCTCATTATCAGCTTCTCTTCCCTTCCTCTTTTCCTTAGCAAATCTCAGTCATGCTAGACTCACATTAGTAACCTCATATCCTCATTTCTGTACAAAAAAACATGCAATGGGAGAGGTTCATCTTTCGCACAGAAAACTGGAATATGCCGTTGTGGTACATCTAAGCAGAAGCAACTGAATTAGTAAACTGCTGCATGATAAGAAACACCCAGGCTTAGCTGGTGCTATGAAAGAAAGCTATGAACCAAATGAGAGAATCGAGGGGAAAAGAATAATCTTTGGATGTACAGTGAATATGACCTAGAAAGAAGAGCTGAATACTTTGCTTTGCAGCTAAATAAGAATAGAAATATACATACCTCACTGGCTAACAGAAGAATTCCCTCAAGCAGAAAAGAAATGGTTCATCTTCCATGCATGTGAAGGATAAGATAAGAATTATCAGCTGTAAAAAAAAAAAGACAGAGAGATTTAAATTGTGTATTAGGACAGCTTTCCTAATGGTATATAATAAAGCACTCACATAAATTGTTTGAGGATGATATGGAGTTTGTCTTAGAGGAACCTGGAGAAACATCTGCCACAAATTAAATCAATATTGCTGAGTTTGCCTTATGCAAATAAATAGGCTAATTGATCTTTAAATTTCCTTTTCAACCTTATCATTCTGTGACAGCAAATGTTGTGAGGATCATGTTTTTAATAAGGATTAGCGTATCCTCAGTGCAGTGTCAGTTTATGTGACTACAGTGACAAATGTTATTTCTGTGTTTCCACCAACACAATAAACTACAGTTTTTAGAAAGAGTGACCTAGGGTGGAGTGGCATAGTTTAGAAAGACAGATATTTGGCCAAGATTAAAGTTTATGGCAGGCTTTTTGCATCTATCTGGTCCTGATTTGTAACCATAAATATGTTAATATTCCAGATTATATTAACAGATAATATATTGCCAATGTTGCTTACCTGCTACCAGCATTAGAAAGATTTGAAGTTCTGATGATCTGATGTTCTGCAATTCTCTCTTCTGGTTCTCTTCTCACTTTCATCACCATCTATTTTGGAGAAGAAAATCAGTATGGAGCTAGCCAAACAATAATCTCTCATTTGCATTTCAGAAGTACAGTACTGAAGAGCACAGTGCTTATCATCAGTCTAATTTGTAGACTTCTTTTTAATTGTCTAAACAAACACAAAAAAATGAATTAACTGGAACACCTCCACACCACTTAGAATATGATTAGTTTATAATTTACCCTAGATTGGACATGACTAGATTAGATTAGTTTAGTTTGTTCTGATGCTGAGATTAGAAAAAAAAGGCCAGTCTCACTAAATTCTCTTTTGTTCAATGAAACCTTAATTTTATATTTAGACATAGCACTTAACAAGAATGCTCCCATAGGACACTGGCAATAAACACCACTTCGTTAGCATTAAGTTGCCAGTGTACGGTGCTGTCAGAGTGTGCTGTCAAGAAAGAGAGTGGTCATTAGCATGCTACTAGAAATCACATTTATTTTGATATAATTGAATTCTCTTGTCCTGCATTTCAGTTTCACAGTGGATAATTAGATACCGAGACTCACAATTTAAATAACTTTTTTCATTTATGTGCTACGCTTGCTTTTTATTTGCCAGGTCACTTTTCTATTAGAGCTTTAAATTTCTCTAGTAGTTAGATTTTTTGGACTTCAGTAGTTCAATTGTTACAATTAATGTCCAATTATATACATAGCAAAAATGCCAAATAGCATGAGATTAGATCGCTAGTGAAGTTATGCAGTAAGGCTAATGGTTCGGAAGTGTAAAGCAAGATCTTTGGGTTTACTTGTACTAAAGGAGTAAGAATGTGAAGACAGAAATCCTGTTATCACCCAAAGGCAGGAGATGCTCTGACTGAGAAAACCATTTATGAAAGGGGTAAAGCTTTG
>WHYT01016443.1:530940-542600 GCA_009806455.1 Tetrax tetrax
TTTTTTTTGTTGTTGTTCAGATATGAATTAATTTCTTTAAAAAGCAGATTAGATCAGTACTTTTCCCTCATTCAAGGAGGAATCTGCAAGGGTATGTGGGAGGAGAGTGTTTGCTCCTTCAAGGGTGTCCGGACAAGGACCCTTTTAAATTAAGCAGGGGGTAATAAGAAGAAAGCTAGAGACGAAATACATAAAGGCACAGACCTGACAAAACAAACATGGAGAAAATTACAAGAAACGAACCTGGCCACTCATGCTAGTTGATGGGCTATCAAGAAACTACAGCTGCTATTTCCAGGAACATCAACCTGTACGGCTACCCCAGCCCGTGATCTCCGCTATGGCAGTGAGTGGGGTCTCTGCGACAGCTACTGCAGTGAGTGGGGGTCTTACACTCCGGTCATGCAGCAGGAATGGTGTGTGCCCCAAAAACCAGCTACTGAGGGGGAGCAGCATGAGTGATGTGAGTGAGGTGCTCAGAGCTGGCGGCGGGAGCAAGACTGTGGGTCACAGCCCCTGTTTGGGGGCAAGCATCTGTATCTTCCTCAGCTGTAGCGTGCCTGTGGAAGTGGGTTTGTGCACTCACTAGTGAACATCAAGCTGGAGCAGCTGGGATGAGTCTGAGTGCTGCGTGTGTGCAGCAAGCATCGTGCTAGACCAGCTGGCGACTTGCTACACAGCTTTGTTATCATTTGAACCTTCAACCAGGAAAGCAGCAGCTGAGTCCCACAGCCCCAGCAGAGGCCCCTGGTCCCTGGGGCACCGGCTTGAGCTCCAGCAGTGGGGCAGGGAGGAGCAGCTGGAGCAGGTGGCCATGCTCCTAGCAACCCATAACAGTATCTTGATATTTTGTCCCTTTTTTTTCAAATTGCATAACTCCACATAAAGAAATGTAAACCGCTGCCTTGTGTATCATCCCCCGGTTTACCTGGGGCACATGATTTTTTAATAATGCAGCTCCAGTTGCACAAGGAGATGCAGTAAGCAGTTTAGAGTGGCTAATACTAAATCAGAAGAAGAAGACATTTACTTTTACTTGCTGCAAATATCCATATTATGAGGTATGGGCGGGTAACAGATTTAAGCTACAGTCCATGATCATCCCCATGACCTTTTATGATAATACAAATATTTTTCTCAAATCTTTTCTGAACAGGTGGATGAATGAAGAAGGTCCCAATTTATCCATCTTTAAGTTGAAGCCATTGTAATGCCTAATTCCAAGAATGATTCCCCTGGTAGCTACCAGTTATTTGAATTAGTTACAGCCAAATGACATCTATTTTACAGTTACTCTAAAAAGTGACAAACTGAAAAGATATGCCCAAAGGATCTTTCATGTATATGTGCACAGGGCAGGTTTTCCTCAGCTGTTTTCATAACTGTCTAGAAGTGAGGCATTATTGATTAAGGGAGATATGCAAAAGGTTGAATCGTCAGGACTACCACACTTACTGTTTTGAGTAAGGAGAGAGGTCAGAGAAGATCACAAAAGTAAAGACAAGATGAACAGGTTCTTAAGAAAGCAACACCCACCCCCAACCTTCTTCAGCTAGAAAAAGCATGAAAATACCTACACATGTTTTGTTATGATAAAAGGTGGCTTTTGCGGTCTAATCTTGAAATTCAGGAACTAAGTTCTAACAGCTGTTCATTCAAATATTTGAACAAACAAGGAATTCATTATTTGCATTTTTCCCTCCCTAAGTACAGTGACATTTTTTCTTCTTTCCCAATGCTTCATTTTCTTAGAATTTCATCCTTGTTCTCTTCCACAAACACAGCAACAGCCAACTTCTATTGCTGGTTCATCTACCAAGGCATAATTATGCTTTCAGTGCTTAGCACATAGCACACTTGTGCTGCTGGTTTTCCTGTGATGCATTTTCAGCTTTTACAGCTGTGAATGTGCTGGGGAGAGGCACAGTAATGACAGCCAGGAGAGCTCCACAGTCATTTATTGCAAGGATTCTTCTTTGCAATGCTTGCGCACACCCACAGAGACTCCTCCGTCTGCAGGAACAAGAGGCTGATCACACATCTGTGCACCATGCAGGTGCCAGCAAGGGCTGCTAGTGCTGCACAACTGCTGAGGTAGATTTCTACCCAGAAACAGACAGGAATTTCCAGTTTTTGTCATGTAGAGCTTTGATTGACTTGCTATTGGCAGTTGCCGTTCTAAGCTAGCTTTGGAGCAGCATCTGATTCAAAAAAGATTATAATAGCCTTCTGGACAACTAATCTTTTGCAATTCATTCCACCTTATTCACTTTAAAAACCCATTCCAAATCACTGGAGAGCACGTGGCCAATGCTGAAAAAAACCCTAAAGGTTTAATCAAAACTGAGCGATTCGGTGACAACAGAAAATAAACTTTGTCGTTTCTACTGCTTCAGTCTGAATTTGCTGTCTGAATTTGCTTCTTGCTGGAGAACAAAAAAACCTCACACAGTCAGGTTATGTGATAAAAGCTCTCTGCACACCTGCAGAGGAGCACAGTGGCTACCAGGAACCCAAATTATGGACTCAGGGGAAGAGACAACCTGTCTGGAGTCCTCCCAGCTTCAGCCCTGTGGTCCGAGCATGAACTCCACCAAGACTGGGATTGAGGAGTAGCTGCAGGGTAAACAGAGTGTCTGAACTCCACTGCTGGAAGGATCCACCATATACCTATGTGAACACACGCGTGTTCCACATCAGTAGATGTCCATCCTGCTGAGGCAGGGAGGGGAGCAGGTTGAGGCCACTGGAGCTGTCTGGGTTTGTGTAACCGCTCTGTGTGTTTGCCTGGGCTGGTCCCCTTGGCTGGCTGTGTGTACATGTGGTGTATACATGTGTTTGTGTGCATGTGCCCACTGGCAATGCACGCTCAGCCTTGCTGCTGGTCAGACCTGGGGGCGCGGTGCCGTGCAGCCTTCCCTCTGTCAGGCTGCTGGATCTGGCCCCTTCTGCTCTCACACAATGCACACACCCACTAGCCTCTGAGAAAATAAATTATGATCAAAGACACATATTCTTTCTTCTCCTTCCCTGGTTTGCTCTGTGTTCAGATTTTTCAGTCTTCATAGGATTAAAATGTGCTCAGCAGTTACCTATTAACTGTCCTGTGCCGTCTTCATTGCAATTTCCAAATCGAACTTCCCAGCGTTTTAAAGAAGGCTCAAACTGCATATAATTCCTGGAACCATTTTTACCTTCTTTTTACTTGTTGCAAGCTAACCTTTCCAAGAACAGTTGATAACTAGGAGTTGGTTTTGTTTCAGTGAAGACTGATCCAAACTTCGCACTGAGCTGCTGAGAGAAAAAGATGGTGTGCTGGTGGGACGATGTGAAAAACACTGGGAGGTAACAATGATCTCTTGACTGCCTTTCTCTTTCCTAGGCTCCGACCTTTGCTCCCCAGGTCCCGAAGGGGACTTTTAATCTTGCACTAAAGCAATCTCTCACCTCAAGCACATTTAAAATGGAGTGAAATGTCCTCGACAGCCATTATTACAGCTGAAAACTTCCACTTCATGCTTTAACAGTTTTTTTCATATAAATACTTTTCAAATACAATTCATGCAAAACTGTGCTTCAGGCCTGCCCATGGCATTTTTCCACTTATTTTCCCTTTGTTCTACTGCAGCACCACTGTCTCCACCCAAGTCTACTCTCTCACTTCCTTACCTCTGGGATTTCTTAGGGACTAGGTGAACAGGGGCTTATACTTTGCTTTATACCTTTGTCACTAAGTTGCACTAGTACAAGTGACTGTTCTTAGTTAAAGGAGGCTAGTCTAGGAAGTTTTAAACAAGCATTTCTTGTATTTTTTTCCTCTTGTACTGTAAAGACTCGTAGTCATACTTGAGCTGGTCTGTAGTGATGCAGAGCACACTCACAGAACAGCACACTGATGTGTATCTACAGCTAGAAAAAAACAAGTTGGTATTTAGCGCTTCTAAAATTATGGATGAACTGCTTGAGCTAACTCAACCAAGCATCACAGGTTTCAAGCACTTATTATCATCTTCAGCTTCTCCAGCACTCCTTGTTTAGTTTTGATGGATCATCTGTTACATTAAGAAGCATTAGAATTTCTTCAAACCCAAATCCCTTTGCTTGTGTGCTAAAATATTGTTGCATAATAGAAACCTCGGTTGTTGCGCTTACTGTCATTCAAATAATATTGATAGGATAAGAGCGTCTGAATCCAGGCAGAAAAATATATTTTACAGTTCATCACTAAGAAATTAGATTTCATGTTTTCTTGTATAATAAAAACTGTATGCCATTTTGGTAAGTTTAGTTTTTACTCTTTAACTTGCCGGTCCAAGATTCAATGTAAATATGCAGTTTTAAAAATATTGTTTCTAGTTTGTTTGACTCCTTTAAAAATCTGGAGAAATAGAGGAGAAAAGAGCTTTTTTTCATGTTATATGGACAGATTATTACATCTAATACAATATAACATAATGTAATAGAATATTTTAATATTTTTATTTTCTATTTTGTTTTGGCTCATGTTTTCTCTTTTTTTTTATTATTCTTCCATCAAGTTGTAGATGTAAACATTGTTTTAATTCACTTCAAGAAGCTGTAGGCAAGTTTGGAGCTCTCCATGATTTAGTAATGATGTCAGTGATCCCTTCTTTAGTTAAGTTAAGTTCTACATGGTAAGAAATACAAGTTGTTTTCTTCATTAGGCCTTTTGTAGAGACGATTGGTGGGGGAAAACTGCTCTTTTTGAAATTTGGGTGTAACTATGGCAGCATGTAACCTGGGGGAGAGGGAGAAATTGACCACTCCCCAATCACAATTTATTTATGGGAAGAAGAAAACTGTACTAAGGAACTGATTATCCATGGAAGTTGTGGTGCACAGAAATTAAAATGGGACAAGTATTCCTTTGCATTCTCATAACTGTCATTCATTTAAGATATGGGGAACTATGCTGAAACTAATATTTTCCTGACATTTGCATATTCTTTTCTGTAATCTGTATCTCCAGATGACAAAAGTCATTAATTGGTGGCTTGCTGTTCAGGGAGTGCTGTGTGGCATAGAACAGATTAACTTAGGTTATGTATGGAAGAATGAAAGGCAACAAATTCTATTGATTTTACTGGGTCTTATACTTGTACAGTTCATAAGTGAGCAGTGATCTGTAAAAACAGTTTCAGATGAACAGGTTTGGAAATCCAGATTTCTCATCCAAATGCTACAAGAACACTGCAGTCAATTTTTGTCTTCTAAAGGGTAACTGATATATACAATCCAATAGGAAGTGTGTGGGCTTTTTAGAAATCTAATTATTCCTTGTGGCTGTTGTATCCTAAAAAAATTGTCAAGGAAATGGAGACTAAGAATCTGCAAATGAAACAGAATAACATATTTTCTGCCCACAGTATGAAAAAAAAAATACAAAAATATGTATATTTGAAAAATATGTTAGAAAGATACCTGAACTGGCAAGACATCTCTGAACGGAAGCTTTTTTCCTCAGCTGCTTCTTCTGTAAAATGGATATGATGATCTGTGAAAGAAGCTTGGGAAGTGCAGCTCTGAAGCACTCATTTTTACAAAGAACAGGTTTTAAGCTGGAGATTTACTGGAACTGAATATTCAGATCGTCTCCTCAGACTGAATTTGCCCTCTCCATTCAAGATACTAATTCTCCACATCAGTATAATTGTGAAATATTGTTAAATGTGATGAAGTGCTGAGATGCTTTGGATAATGGGAAGCATGCTATAACTGAGCAATCAGGACAGATAATTCTCCCTTCCCACTAGGGGAGCAGGCTTTGACCAAAATACTCTGTGTGGAAATACATTAATCATATGCGAGGTAGTGATGTTATTTTTCTCCAAGGTCTGTGGTCTGACAGATGAGCAATGCTCCTGTCACTCCAGCATGATTGGCGTGCTGGCCCCACACATCCCTCAGGCACATGCTTAGATCAAGACAGAGGTCTCTAGGACTAAAATAAGGTGCATGTTTTACATAAGAAATCTGTCTGTCAGGAGGAAGACTGAGGGTGTAGGGCAGGAAGATGTGGTACACAGAGGAAAATGTTCTGCATACTTTATTTTTACTTCATAGTAAAGTAAGAGTGTATGTTTTAGAGATCTTTTTTTACAAAGTCTATGTGTTACTTGGCTTTGCTGTTGCTTGCCAGAAAAGTGCCTTGTTGTACCCGTAGAGAGTGGCTCTGAAAGTGACTGTTTTTCACATACAAGAAGACATGTGGGTTCAGCACTGACTTGGGAACACCAAGTCCTACGAGGCCATGTAAGAAGACGGGACCTGTGATCTGGAAGTGAGTTTAAGAGGCCAGGTAAAACTTACAAATGCCATTTAGACGTGTGGGCTTCTCTCAGAAGAAATACTCCCATCCAAATATAGCAGCCTTGGGAGTCATTAGACCAAAGCTATGACCAGTTCTCTCTAGACCAGAGTTGTATTACCAAGAGATAAATACCTTTATATTGTATTACCAAGAGATATTTATATTGATTATTTGTGTGTGTGTGTGTGTGTGTGTGTGTTGCTGCTTTCAGAAAATAAGATGTTATGTATATGTTTGTATTTTTCCAGTTGTATATGCTAAAAAGCTGAGTAAATATCTAGGATTAATGACTTGCCTGAGGTTGCTCAAGAAACTAGCAATGCAGGGGAGAAAGAACTTCTTTACTATTTTATGTGTAAGACTATGCTACGTTCCTGTATGGCCCACACAGTCACACTCTGAAATGTCTTTTCCAAACTAGCACAAGGTAGTGACCGTTGCTGATGATGAGGATAGCTGAATTTGGGGAACATCCTAGTCTGTTCACCTCACATTACTTTTCTGAGAGGCCAATCCAGTGTTCTGAACTGGTAAATTTTTACTGTAGTCATGGTTTAAATTATGATGCTTCTCCACCTGACAATGAGAAACACAGCAGAAGCAATTTCAAAGGCAAATGTTTGCATCTGAATATCTATAACAGTAGCCGTCGTTATATGTCTGATCTTGTGGCCCTCAAGAATTTTGGTGGCATTTAGAATTGCATTCATATTTAATGTGAGCTTCAGATATGCTTGTGGGAACACAGCAAATAAGCTGCTTGTAGGTAAACCAGTTGCTGAAACCAGAAATGGTTTTGATTTCCCTTTAAACATCTGTCCCTAGATAGTGGGAACTACTCTGTATTTGGTCTTTTGGGGAAAAAAAAAAAGCAGTGATTCGACAGCTTCTGCAATTACAGTCCTCCTTCCCACCTCTGGTCAGTGAATCTGAACCCTGACTTAGATCTGCTTGCACAGGCTTCCTGGGAGTTTTCCAAGCAGTTGTGAATGTCTGACAAATCAGACTAGACCTCTTGCAAATAACATTGCTGGAGAATACGGATGGTGCTGTCACAAACAGTCAGAAACAAATCAGCTTAGCTGGAATTGCCAGCCAGCTGAGATGCCAGTCTGTGGGTTTGCAGAGCTTCATCTTGAGCTGTGTGGTGCTTTGTGTGTGTACTGCTGTAATAGGACTTTGGTGATAAATTTGTAAAGCAGTAATAGATACCTGCTTTTTCATATGCTAGCCTTTTTTGCTCTAATAGAACATTTTATAAAAAACAACAGGTAAACCATCATTTACACTGTAAAACAGACAAAAAACATTCTGTAGAATAAGTGATTTTGTACATACAAAGTAAGGAAAAGGTTCTTAAGCTTATGGCTTAAATGAAATTAAATCATATATAGGGTATGCCGTCATGTTGTTTGCTTGTTCACTCTGCAGAGTGCCCCTGCGATTCATCAGACTGCACACTGAGAACTCCCCACCTGGTTTACATCAGCTGATTGTCTGACCCTGTCACACCATGGTTCAAATTTTAATTAGTGCTGGAGCTGAGAAAGGCATAGCAATCTGTGTTTAGTAAGCTGTCTCCCCAAAAAGCTGTCATCAACTTGATTTCTAGACCACTTCCTGGAAGCTAAAGGAAGTATTTAGCAAATCCATCATATCTAGCAAAGTTAGGTGTAATCAAATTTGACAAAAATAAGATAATTTTGAGAATCTGGAAAGCTGAAACTAGGTGGAGCATATTACCTTGCCTGGAGGAGTTAGAACTTGCCCACCAATCCACAAAGTCTTCATGAAAGCAGGCACAGGAGCTTAGCAATAAGCTTTCTTTGCATCTGCAACAGGCCAAAAAAGCACATGGGTTGGACAGTTAGCACAGGCAGCTGATTGCTCGTTAGCACTCATGGTGACATGAGGGCTCATCTAGAGCAGCGTAGGGAATCTTAGGCAATTTTAAGTGCTCATTAAAGCAAATCACTGTGTGAACAGACAAACAGGCTCCCCAATATTTGGTTGCAAAGTCTGTTCCCTGTGCTGCAATTGTAATTATCTGATGGTTGTGTGGTGTGCCAAGAACAGAAATGTAATTGCACCATCCTCTGATGTTCGTTCTCATCCAGCCTGCAAGCATTTTCTCTGCTTGTCAAAGCCTTCCAATTTCTACCTTTATCAAATTACATCATCAATTTTCAAATTCCAGCTACAACTGTGGCTCCGAATTACTTCCACGTGATGGGAGCATCGCCATTCCAGCAGCGTGAAACTCTGCGGTTACCAAACTTCTCTTGCATTTCTAGGGATTAGCCCTGGTGACTAAAAGAAGTTTTAAATCAGCTTTCTGAAATAAACACTATCAACCACTGTTAAGAACAGCTTCTGGATTCATGGGGGTGGGGAATATGGTGGTTACTGTTAAATTTCTGGAGGCAGCACAGTACTGTGCCAGGGAGACAGCTGATCATTATTAAACATCTGTGAAAACCTCTGAGAGAACATTGACTGCTTAGGCTGGCTTGGAGTCTGTGTTTTGCTGGAGAGATAATAAAATGCTCACAGGGAAGTGAGCAGTGGACGTATGAGAGCAGGATGGGAAGCAAAGAAGCAGAAGAGCAACTTGGAAAGCTTTGCTCTTCGTATTATCCTCAGAGAGGGTATAAGCTCTACTGCTGCTGAGTGGCACTGAAAGGGAAGGTAGGCTTTTGGGGCAAAAGCAGGCTTCTGAGGGATGGCAGTTTTCCAGACAGCTCCTATGTAAGTTGTGTTTACGTATCTGCCAGTGGAGCATCACAACACTTTCTTTCATGAAGTGGTTATCTCTCTTCTTTCTCTGTTTGCACATATTGCGTAAGTGATGGGTTTATGCATACTGTATGAAGAGATGGCTTCTTGTGGACCTTCCCAGAATGTCTTTGAAGCCTTCATGCTCTCCTGATAAAGGTGATTTTACAATCAGTAGACATGATTTTAATTTCCAACTTCAGTGTCAGTGGTTTCACAGTTCGTTAGCGTGGATCTCTACAACATAAAATAGAGGGGTTAACCTCATGAAGATTAAGGCATTTTTGTCTCTGTTTTCCTTGGAAACAACATCACCTTCTAGGCAGTTGTCTTCTTCACTGTGTGCAAAGGAGTCTTTTCATTGAAACAGATGTTTCTTAAACTTGGTGACCTGTTAAAAAAAAAGAGAGAAGTAAATCCTGTTGCGGAACTCAGTAGCCTGGTCAAAGGGTTGCTCATGTCCCACTCATCATGCCTATGGAGAATTATTTCCCATTCTCCCTCTTTCAGAGGACACTGAAATAAAGGATAAACTGCAGCTGAGTTCACTTTGCTATAGCTCAAATACAGTCGGGGTACTGGCGTCCTGGACTCGGTGACATACATATGCAAACTTGTAGTTAAGTATTCCAGCATATCTAAGGGCAAGAAAGTCAAGTAAACACTACAGAGTATTTGATTAAATCAGAGAAGAAAAAGAAACAATAAAAATAAAATAATATTTGCAAGAGGATTTTATTAATGCTGTAAATTGCATTCACACAAGCACTCAAGAGCTCTCTAAGCAAAATGGAAAACATTCTTTTTTCGTTTACTGACAGATAACTTTTAATTTTTTATGACTGGGCATTGAGATCAATATCAGCAAGCTTTATCTCCCTTACTTTGCATGTTGGAAAAATACAAAGCTAGGAGATAAACTGCCCCTCTGAAATTGCATTTGTGATGGCAGTTTATTTTATGTTTCTGTAATTTTATTAAAACCACTTATATACATCCAACATGATTCCACACAAGGAGTCTGTAAAATGAGCTATTTAAGCTGCAATGGTTTGCTGTATAAACATATTTATCAGGGCTAAATTGCCAGTCAGCATATATGTTGTAGAGAAACGGTAACAAAAAAAAAAAATACTTATACCTCCTTTCGTTTGGCGTTTTCCTGTATTTTAATCAAATCATACTTTTTTTTTTACTGGTATCATTGTTTGGTGAAAAGCTACACAGTGTTAGTGAAATCCTTGCAGTGCTGTTAAGATCAGGAGTAAGCAGCTTTCCGTCTACAGCCCATGCATGTAGCTGAAGTACAGAGCAATCACTGAAGGTATCTTTGGGCAGTCATACAGGATAAATACAATTATTCTACAAATTTCATGCCCTCCTTTTAGTTACTTGTATTCAGAACTAAAAAAAAAAATCACTCTTTCTTCTTTCTGCAGCAGCACAGGATCAGCAAACTCCAGCTCCTGCAAAGACTCAATTCTCATGTGTAGTTTCCTTGTCTGAAAGTGCTAGTAATCATTTCTCTTGTGACACTGTGTGTACACCTGAACAAGCAGCATAATGATAGGACAAGAAGAAATGGACACAAGTTGTGGCATAAGAATTTTCAATACGATAGAAAGAAAATCTTTTTCAATGGTGAGGGTGGTTGAACACAATGTGAGGGCTCCATCCTTAGAGATACTCAAAACTCAATAAGGTCCTGCATCATCTGATCTGACTGGCCATGCCATTGGCAGTGAGTTGGACTAGGTGACCCCCAAAGGACCCTTTCCACTTAAATTAATCTCGGATTCTATGAGCCTAACCAGAGACCAACAGGGGAAAAAAAAAAGGGAGAAATGTTCCAACTATATGTCTATGTGTGACAAAAGTAATCTGGGAATCTCATACTGTCCTGTAGCGAAAATAAATTCTCTCTTAATGTTGAAGCACCATATTGAGCTTCTATTTTATTTCATTCTGTTTCATTTTTTATACTCCTCAGTGGCTGGCTATTCCCAACCCAACTTTATCTCTTTTTAGTTATCTTGTTCCATCTGATTGCCTTTCAGGCTTCCCTACAGATGGTGGTACATCCTCTCCTCCTGATGACTTTGATGTCTGTGTTCATGTGTTTTGAAAGAGAGTAATCATTTATGAAGCTCAAGTCAGCAGACTTTAATCTCTCTCTCAAGAATGCTGCATAGAGTTGACAGATATAAGCTAAGGACTCTTCTTTCTGTGAACGTGTCTGAGTATAAATATTTTTCTCTAGCACTAACAAGACCTGAAAAAGCTAATGAAAGCAGCCTGGTTCACAGCTCTTCCCTTGTGAGGCTGTAATCCTCCAGAGCACTCTGTGACAACACAACCCTTTTCGCAAAGGCAGTTTGTTACTTGGAGATCACTTCTTTCCTGCGACAGCTCTCACCTTTCTGTTAAGATACAAAACAATCACAGGATGGGTACTGGCAATTGTGTTCCTTTTTATTTTTTTTTCTTTTTCCCCAGCTTCATCTCCTTCAGGAAACTTTTTTTTTTTTTTTGGGGGGGGGGGGGATGGGGGGGG
>WHYT01016443.1:546363-576107 GCA_009806455.1 Tetrax tetrax
TTGTGGTTTTGTTTTCTTTTTTTTTTGGTTTGTACTAGGCTTATTCCAAAATGCTGACATATGTCAGGCCCCCAACTCTGACATTCTTTCTTCAAGGAACTATTTTCCATATCCTTGGGAAATGTTTTCTCCTATCCCATTGCGATCCGAGTCTAGAGAAGCTAAAAATAGTGTAAGATTTCCACCACAGAGGCTGAGATGGTGGAATGTGGAGGGGGAAACAAATGCAATAGAACTATTATAAGCATTCGTTCACTGCAATTACAGACATGCAATATTGCAGATACTGCTCTACTTTGGCTTCATACCTTTAAGATCTTCGGTTTTCAAGATTGCTTCTCCCTCGTGTCTGTAGGGTGTGTGGGTGTAGAATTACTGATGCAGAGGCCTTCCCAAACACATATATCAACATATAAAAATACATATAGATAAATATATATATATAGAAATAAGTGACATGCCTTCTTATTATTTTAAAAGGAAACCTCAGTTTTCACTGAGGTAGGATAAGCTTTGAGGAGAAAATGTTCTACCAAACTTGCTCATGATGGATGTTCTTGAGGATATTCCTGATCAGCATCATATGCTCTCCTTCTTTTCTCTTTTCTAAACACAGATAGCCGTATAAGTAGATTTTAATAATGCTGCAAAGATGGGCCTTGAATGATCCTTGAGTTTATTTATTCAGTCCTTCTGTGTCATGAAACTATCCTGGACAACGTTGTCTATCTGTTCTGGCCTTCTGACAAATTATCGCCTTTTCTGTATGTAGCCTACGTAAATCCTATCTTACAACTCAAAATCTCTACAGGATTGAGTCTGGAAGTTCATAGTGCAAAATTTCCATAGATATTGGTTTGCTTCCCTCAGGCTCACTGTGAATGGCTTCTTTAGCATTATTTCAAATGTCCTAATGTTCTTCCAATACTGAAAGATTGTTCAATGGTTTGTTCTTGTTTTATTTTGGGGGAAAAAAACTCCAACAAAACAAAAAAAAACCAAAACCCCCCACCAACAAAACTGAAGTGATATCTGCATACTTCCAGCACTTCCAAAATCTGAAATTACTTCACTCAAAGGCACAGGACTGTGAATTTCCATCAAGTGTAAACCTGCATATGATATGTGCATCAGGAATGAAATCTATAGATGTCTACAGCATGGATGTGTATTTTCATGTGTGTGTCTATATGTATGCATTTTTCACTGCCTATAGTAGACACACTGTGCCATCTGGTTTTGGTTTAATAGTTTTTGTATCAGATGAATTCTCTGTTATAAGTGAAATTACAGCAGTAGAGAAGATTGCATCAAAGCGAATGAGCTCTGTGAAAATGACCAATGTTCCAGCAGGGCTTTGATACTGTAAGGTAGTGAGGAGATTCCCAAGTGGGCTTTGAACAAGCTGCCTAGTTGTGAACACACACAAAAAAATAAATGTGAGATTATTTTTTTAATTTTTTTTTTTTTTTTTTTTTTTTTTTAAGAAAGTGCCAGGCACACCTTTTCTTTCAGCTTGTGGATAGAGAATAAAATGGTTTGCTTAAATTTGCAGAACTTGTGACTGGGAGGGATTTTTTTCACAGATTAAGCTACTTTGCAATGAATCTCAAACTACTATGTTCAATTGCCTTGAGAACCTAAATTACTGCTTCTACGCCTAGCATGAGTATGTCTAAACTCTGCTTCAACAGACAGGTCCTAGTCGTTTAAAAATGTATGAAGAATTTGGCTCAATAAAATAAAAGCTCATTGTTAGTATTTTTAGTGACTGAGCAAGCTTTCTTCTTTGTCTCAGTTTATTTCTTTCTCTACATTCTGTAGAATATACTTCCTCTTTTAACTACCCCGTTTAGACAGGTATAGCATTTGGATTATCCACTATTGGTTTGTTTGTGTTTTGAACAAGTGATTCACTATCAGAGTTTTTTTCACCTCCATATGTAGGCACTATGAGAGGTTGTTTTCCACTTTTCATTCCGGTTCCTTCTCTCTCTGCCATCCTCTGTCTGCTGCTTCTGCTGCCCATTTCTCTTAGCCATTTGTATCTGATTTGTGGCTGTGGTATCTGAAGGCCAGTATATTTTAAATACTGGCACACTTTGGAAGGACTGTCAGACACATACAATGTGGAGAATTATAGCGTTTTTGTAGAAGTTTGTAATTAATTCTGCAGAAAGGGAAAGAAGAAAACATAGTTTGTATGTAGGAAACTAATTAGTATTTAATTCACAGCTGAGAATGTCAGAAGAAATGTTTTACCTTAACTATTTTGATTTTGAACTTTACACACCTCAAGAACACAAAAGGTTATTCCCTGCATAGAGGAACAGTTTCAAATTTATTATCCTTCTTTCCTGGTATAAACTACTTTGGTCGATATAATGTCAATTAAGATAGCTAAAAGAAAAATTATGCATTAGCAAGTAGTTATTGCAAAATATAGCTTTGCAACAGAGAACTGCTGTGTGAGCATATGGTAAATATCATCCCTGCAAATAATCTCTCTCATTTCAACCTATAGAGAGAAAGTCTTTGCTAGAAATTAAAAAAAAAAAAAAAGTAATGAAAATGAAGAGAGGGGGAAAAATTGAGCTTCTATGCCACAGTGCCTTATGAGGAATATTTTTATGTTGGACTCAAGTGAAAGGTTGTAAAAACATGACCTACTTAAAATCAAGTATTGCAAGTGAGAAGGCTGTCATGATTTGCTTAGTATTTTTGGTAAGCCTTCTGGAAAACCTCCAATTATTTTTTCTGTTCATGCTAATATATGCCATGTTGCCTTCTTGGAGACACTGTTGTGTTTTCAAGTGGATGCTTATATTTAGTTTCCTACCTTTTCTCTTATAGAAAAGAAAGATGTCTTAGCTATGACCTTCTTGCACACCCTAGTTCAAGGGAAATATGAACTACTCAGTCTACCAGGCAAAGCTTTTTATTGTAGATGAATGCACATTTCAATTACTAGCTGTTTTACTGACTTCTGACAATTTTTTTTTCTTTTAATCTCTAGGTGTTTCATCATACTTTGTTGTGTATAAATTGATAGCTCGTGTTTTCCGTGCCTTAAAATGTGCTAGGGTTTCTTAAAATAACTGTCATTTATGCACCTTTGTGAAATATGAAGCTTTTGCAACTTGGACTGCTTAAGATGGTATTTATATAATTCTGTGAAAGTTTCTACATCTTGGGCCACTTAAGCTGGACTATGAACAACAACAACAGAAACAACAAATTCATTTAATTTCTTTGCTGGACCATTACAATATCTCAATGTATTTCTCTAGCGAATGATATCTTGGAGCAAGAGATTTTAATTTAACTCATTTTTCCAAGTTATTCTATATTAGAAATTTTAATATTTTAGAATCAGGATCTTAGATAAGTTAAGTAATACTTTATGAGAAAAAAAAAAAAAATTGACTGGCTGCATCCAGAAACTCATTAGTCATGCTAAAGGAAGTATTTTTTATTTTCTGAAAAAATTAGATACTTTCTAGATATCCAAAGTTTCCTCAATCATTATTTTAACTGGATGAGAGGAATGAGAGGTAAATGAATTTGGTCAAAGTCAAACTGTTTAAAACAAATAAAATTTGAAACTCTGCACTTGTCAAAACACATGACTTCTCAAAAAGATTTTATTGAGTATCTGAGTCCCTTGTTAACAAGTTTAGAGAGGCTTGTGCTCAACTGTGTGAATACATAGGGTTCCCTCACCTTCAGCCTGATGAAGACTTCCTTGTCTCCATGTGTATCAGCCACAGCTGCATTATCAGGAAAAAAAAAAAAAGATTAGCCATCTTGTTTCCAATTTTTTTTTTAGTATAAAAGCCCCTCTTAGTCAGAGCACCTTTCATTTCACACCTGTAGTTAGATTTACAACTACACAATAATAAAGCACTTGAAATAATTTATGAATTGAGGGAATTAAAATCATCCAGCACTAGCTGTGTTTAAATAATGACTAACTTGAGATGAAACTTTATTTTAATAAAAATAGACAAATATCTAATATCACGTCTCCTCGCTTTGCTATTAGTATGCTAGTGTCCACTGTCTATGTAATTTTATCATGGCCATTCATAATAAATGCCCATGAAAACACTATATTTGAGAAATGACTTATGTGGGGATGCAGACATTTTATATATTTGTTTTTAATGGGGTCTTGCTTCCAGGCATATTTAAAAAAAATCACAAATCACAGAAATGAAGGTTCAGACAGCTAAGGCCTTCATGTAGATGGATCGCCTATGGGATGACATGTATGCTAAAACGTCTGTGCAAGTAGATTGTGGTAAATGAGTCATCCCCTCAATGAACAAACTGTGTCTCTGATGAGTTCTGCTTTCTCCTGACAATACCCCACTGATGAGCAGTGACGATGAACAGTGCTCACTGATGAACACTCACTTCAATTTGGGCCCTTATTTGCATGGATCTTGAAAGAATCTAGGAAAATGGAAGACAGAAAGTCCAAGAGCTTCTAGGATTTCCCCATTCCCAGATCATACTTCAGATATTTGATGAAATCTTTATTACACTAAAATATTCAAGTTAACTGCTCACCAGCTTCAGCTCAGAATGCCGTGTCCTTGAAAAAAAACTTCTTTAGTGTGGTTTAGTGGTTTGGTTATGTTTTTTTAATTGCTTGGACATCAAATAACTGGGCTTTAAGATTGACACTGTTGTTTCCATGACAGAGGATTGACCAGCGTGTGGAGTCAAGGACAGCACTGTCTCGGTTTCCTTTGTTTTATAATTTGCAGCAGGCCTGTTATTTTAAAATGAGCTATAGTCTCATTTGCTAACGCTTAATAACATGCCCTGTGGCCTTTGAAGACTAGTGAATCTCAGACGGAACTATTTGCTAAATAAAGGCTTACATCTTGCTCCTTCATCACCTTGGGTTGCTGAAAGCTTGCCTGTGCAAAACCACAAAGAGCACACCCAGAAACCTAATCTAACTTAGGAAGTTTTTAAGGCATAGATTTAAATGCTTTCCTACACAGAGATGCTTTTCCTAGTCCTTTACCAAGGCACTGCAGAGGCTGAGGGCTGCTGGGGACTGGAAACATCAGGGGGTCACCTGGGGGTGGCAGGCCAGGACCTGGCAGCCAGGACTGTCCCACTGCTTCACTATGGAGCAGGGGAGCCGAGGGACAACTGGGGCAGCCCTGGCTCCAGGCATTCGACACCTTCCTGTGGACAGGGACAGACTGAGCCCAGGTTGAGTTGTTAGCCTGTGGGTGGGATCAAGATCAGGTGAGAGAACCCAGGGTCAGATACAGCCCTGGGATGACTGGGCAGGGTTGAGAGGACACCTCTGTGGTCAGAGACCTGAAATAAAGGAATTACTAATAAAATAATGGGAGTGGTGGGTGGGAGGAAAGAAAGAGTGCCCAGGAGAGAAGAAGGAACTAATGAAACTCCATTGCAAACATGAAAACCTGAAAGTCACCTCAGAAACTGCACATTCAGCCTGAGTCTGAACTTGCGCTTTGACTGTGAACATGCCTCTTGTCACCAGCTCTGAAGGGTTGCACAGGAGCCCATGTCGGTTGCAATGCAGGAGCAGGGTAGAGGCTGGCTGAGTGCGGAGGGTATTTTCCTGAGACCCTCCTTCCACAGGGGTGCTGCCTGGTGCCTGGAGGAGCTGGTTGTTCAAGGAAGAATGGGCTGTGGAGACAGATTGGAGAAGGTAGGGGAAGGACTCTGGCTTCCCTCTGCAGATGCTGAACCCTCCTACCCCACTCAGCTCCTGTGCAGGTCCCTGCACCTGGGTGCTGAGGCTCAGTGAGTTAAAGCATCTGCTTTAGAAGTGGAATTGGTTCAAACCCATGAGCAAGGGCTTCAGCTTTGCTCCAAATCATGCATGAGCCCTCCCATCCCACAGCACGCATGGCTGCCCATGGGCATCCTCAGAGAATTAACAGTTCCCTAGCAATCCTGAGTCTAATGGATCCTCTGCCCCAAGGCTCTCTGGCCAAATGCAAAGGCAGAGATCAGGTGGAAGAGGGGTGTGATATAGCACTGAAGTCTCTATGGAGAGAGTGAGTCCCCTTCACTATTCTCTCCACAGGGCAAAGAGTTCCTACATTTTCATGTTCCTCTTGTTCCCACTTGTTCTCTGACAAAAGGCTATGGTTATGAGGCCAGTGCTAGGCCACAAACAAATTCTTCTTGTTTTTATTTTTAAACTTCTATTGTAATTAAATCAGGAGATCGTCTTTCTAAGTATTACTAAAAATGCTTTCTCCTCCACAGCTAAGCTGGGTATATGCATATGTATCTCTAAATCAAATAACAACAGTGCAGCTTGATTGTACAGCATCTTTAATGGGACATGAAAATCAAAAGTTATCTACCTGCTTTGGATGCTTCTCAAACGAGGCCTGGATTTTTCTCTATCCAGAATTTCTGACTTAATGCAATGTGCTTTATTTAGCAATGCAATTATTTTACTAAAAGATTTAGAGTGAAAATTGTCTCAGAGCCTACACGAGTACAGTAATTCAACAATTTTTAACCAAGTTATCCAGAAAATAAATGACACAGTAGAAGTAGAAAAAAAAATTAAAATCTTGCAGTTAAACAATTCTGTCTTGTATAATAAAAAAAATACTCAAGTCAGCATTTGGTTGATGATCTACAGCCGTTCTCTATCTTAGGTAAGTCTCCTGTAAATATATGACCAACTACCCTTTCAGTAATGAGTAATGCTTCAAACTGACATATCATGTTCCACTAAAGAACTGGAAACAATTGCAACCCTCACAAGTCACATCTTAGATTCCTTTTATTGATTTATTTTCACCTAGACAATATTAGACAGAAAGAGACTGATTTGTCTAAAGTCATGGTGGGAGTCACATGTAGTACTAAGCCTAAAGAGAATGAAAGGGAATCTCCTTTTTCTTTTTGGTAAGTCTGCAAAGCAATGATCTTGTGACTGGTAAAACTAAGCTCTTATCTGCTATCTTGGCATGTACTGACCTAGTGGCACATTTCCTTATTGGGATTGCAGATAAAGCAGATGGTTAGCCTTGGGGTAAGAAGACGCTGGTCCAGAGCTGTCTGAATGTTGTAGTATTCTCATTTTTCTATTCCATTCCATAAAAAAAAAAAAAAAAAAAAAAAAAATTAAAAAAAATTAAAAGAACAAATGTATAAGGCTGATGAATAAGGAATAATAGAGACTTGTCCATTCTTACTATTCATAGGTACTATGAATAAAATGCATTTAATATTTGGAAATCTTGAGAGGTATACATATATCTTCAGGACTTCATGTGTTAAAAAACAGGAGAGTGCCTTTCTTGCTTTAGAGCACTGTGAGGATTCATTCAAGAGGTGTTGCAAGAAAAATGGCTCAGTTACCTGACTAACAGGTGTTTGATGGCACCAGGTAGAAAAGGAAAATGTTTTCAGGTTTGTTCTCTTGATCAGGTGGCTGACTACACAGCATCCTTGGAGAAACACTCCTACTCTGTGATGGTGCATGGTGGTCAATGGAGAATGGAGCAGGAAGCTGCTCTGAGGGGTGTTAAATTCAGCAGGGCCTTTTTAAGCTAATCAGACAATTTCAGGTCTTGCCTTCTAGTGCTGAAAATTATTGCATCTCTTCTGGCAAACAATAAGACAGGCCTATTTTGCTCTTAGGGACTCATATCTCGTCCTCCTCTCTCTCCAATCAGGATTGGCCCTCATGGTTTTCCAGGTACTGCACCTCAGCAAACTGCATGAAGCAGTTCCTCAGCCACCTGCAGGTGAGCCAGCTCTTCTTCTTCCATGACTTCTAGAAGAGCTCCAGAGTTTCTGCAATCAACATCTCAAGCATCAGTTTGACTTTCATGCCAAAGTCCAGAACTTGAGGCTGGGAGTCAGGGGAGCAGAGGTAAAGGCATTTTGATCACAGATTCTCTTAACAGCTTAGCAAGGAGACAGAAGGATATTTGTGCTGAAGGCATTGTTGTGAAGTGGAGCTGCTGACCCTTGTCAGTTGTAGCAGAAAGTATTAATGCAGCATGGGACAAAAGGACAAGTGTGGTAAAGTGAGCTTTAGCCTTTCAGATGGACTCATATGTATCACTCTCCCATCACAGCTGCACTGAGGGCTACCAGGGAGAAGCAGACCAGGTGACCTGGGTTCTATCTCTTACATCCATACTCTCGCATCTGCATGTTATCCAAAATTTTACTCCTTCTTTCATTTCAGATGGGCTATTTTTTTTCCTTTTTTCCCCCCTCATTTGGAAAAAAACCCAAAGTCCTTGCAGCTGCTATGTATGGGAAAGATCTGCCAGGGAATTATTCCAGGTACCATCACCATGATGAACTGGCATGTGTGAAGGGGGCTGCAGTATGCCTACAAGAGCAAACCTGTCTTGTGAATGACTTCTATTTTTAGTGAGGAGACCAATCCCTTCTCTACCAACCAGAGACACTTCAAATGCTCAGACTTTTGACACAATTATCAGGACAGGGTAAAGGGTGGGAACTTACAAGTGTTTTGTGAGACAAGCTTTCCATTGCTGCTGGCACTTCTTTAAAAGAAGCTGCTACTACTACCCAGGGGGCTATAGACTGCAAGGGGCAAATGAAACAGGCTGGAACAAAGGAAGTATTCCTGCCCTTGTGTGGCAGATGAAGAGCTGAGAAGCAGAAAATGACCGAGAATATCACACGTACGAAGCCTTGGGGAAGCCGGGAGTCTTCCTAGTGATCCCTTCAGAGGATCATGGAATCCTAGAATAGTTTGGGTTGGAAGACATCTTAAAGATCATGTAGTTCCAACCCCCTTACCATGTGCAGGGATACTTTCCACTAGATGAGGTTGCTCAAAGCACCATCCAACCTGGCCTTGAACACTTCCAGGGAGAAGGCATCCACAACTTCCTTATCCACCAAGTGATTCATCTATCAAATTCGTGTCTCTCCAGTTCAGAGACAAGGATGTCATGCAGAACGGTATTAAATGCTTTGCACAAGTCCAGGTAGATGACTTCCCTTATCCACCGATGCTGTAACTGCGTTGTAGAAAGCCACGAAATTTATCAGGCACGATTTACTCTTAGTGAAGCCATGCTGGCTGTCACCGATCACTTCTGTTTTCCTTGTACCTTAGCATAGTTTCCAGGAGGATCCACTCCATGATCTTGTCAGGCACAGAGGTGAGACTGACTAGCCTGTACTTCCCTGGGTCTTCCTTTTTGCCCTTTTAAGAAATGGATGTTGTGTTTCCTTTACTAGTCACTGGAAGTTTCATCTGTCTGCCTCTTTACAGGAAGGAGAGGCAGTTCTAAGGATAATGTGGGCATGTTTTGAAACCTGTCACATCCCACCTCCTGATAGAGCCTGCCATACCCCAGAGTGGACAGAGGGTGGCCATTCTGATGTAAAGCCCAGTGGATTCTCCCATGTCAGAGCACCTTGTCTTGTGCTTGCAGAGAAGTAAGGAGCCTGGGGCATTGCCTCATATTGGAGCAACCTGCCCCCTTCTCACAGAAAGCCCTTATGGCCCAAAATATTTGCTATCACTCTTGATTTGGTAAATGGAAAAGCTTTACTGGAGGGTTTGGATGGTTTAGATGGAGAAATATACAGGATTTTTGGAGAAAGACCTTCAGCCCTGGACTCTCATCCAGCAGATTCAGCCTGTGATGACAGACTGCGGGGCAGAAGGCTCCAGGCAATCAGGGGAGAAGCATCAGGCAGGGGACCACGCTGTGAGCTTCCAGCCCCAAGGGCCCCGTGGCTTCTGCCACTCTGACAGCTAAGCACTGCCCTGTTCTCAGCTCAGCTCCCTGACAGCCCGGTCTGGATATAGGGGCAGAAGACAGAGGTGGTGCAGGGGCTGATCTGATCCTGTGCCCCAGGAATGGCAGCTCAGCTCCTGGGCCTTGGTCAGAGGAGCAGTGGCCACAGTCCCACCATAGTAGCAGCAGGACAGGGGGTGTCTGTCCCCTCAGCATGCCCCGGGAAGTGTGTGTCAGGGGTGGCCCAATCTGGGAGGGCCGTGGCTACTGTGATGGGGCTGGAAGCCTGGCACTTGCTGTGGCCTCCAGGGCCGTGACAGTCGACTCTGGAGTGGTCGGTGGAAAAGCATTGCGTATTCCACACCAGGGATGGAAAAGACCCATCAAAATTCATGAGGGATATTAATTTTAATATATATGAGAAAGAGAGTGACAATATGCAACCAGTTGTGCTCTGTGTGATGAATTGCTGTCCACTCACATGCAGTGCTTGCAGTAATATCCATTTGCAGTGATATATCATTTTCTTTATTGTTTAATCTCATAGCTCTTTATTAGCATATCGACTTTTATGGTTATTTCAGGATTTGTGGGGACATGACTAGAAATTGTGTGTAACGTCCCTCCCAAGTGACACAAGGAGGCCTCGGTTCAGCAAGTTCACAAGTGAAATGCATTCCTGCTTTACCTTGGATGAATGGTTTATGCCACATTTCACCTTTTAAATTTGTTTTTAAAATACTTTAAGTAAGGCAGACTTTTCCTTTTTCATGTCAAATTGGCAGTGGTCTATCTCCTTGAATGCAGAACAGGTTCCTCCTGACTTGCATTAATGAGAGCCAGGGTAAATGACCTTTGAACAAACTCCTCAAGAGGTTTTAGTCTGGAGGTCTTCCTGAAAGAGGAAGAGATTGGAGCAGATAATGGGTAAGAGCTTTTCTAGGCTTGAATTTTGCTTCAAAACTTGCTTCTGCATCAAATGAGTGTTATAAACCCAAATTTCACTTGTGAGGAGGGACCACTAAACTAATCTCGGAGAAAATCATTACCTTCATGTTGAAACAGACCAGCTAAGATGTTGGATGGCATATCTCTTTAATCACTGAGCACAATGGTATTTTCCAAGTGCTTTAATGATAATAAGTAAGATCAGAACAGAATGCATGAGGCAATACTGGCCAAAGGACGTGGTTTGTGATACAATTAAGAAAACAGGCAGCGGCTGTTCCAGATGCGAGTTAAGATAATGAAAAAGTGTACAAGAGCAAGAAAGAGAATACTAAGGATGGTTAAAGTAGTAAGAGAAATAAAAATATCAGAAAAAAAATGTTTATTATATTATGAAATAATAGATACACTATATTTATAATAATATGAAAGTTTTTAATAAATAATAAAAAGATAATGCAGTTTCAACAGTCATATGGAGAGTACATGATAGCATTACAATATTATCAGGGAAGCAGCTGGTAAATGCAGGAGTGCTGACTGAGTTTCTTGAAAAAGAGTTATGAAGGCAAAGCCAAAAAAGCTAGGATCCATTTTCTTCTAGGCGGGAAAGAATGTTGAACCGTAGAAGCTGCAGATCTGTTAGAATAAAGGGTGGCAGCAACCCGCTTCAGTTGAATAGCCTAAACTAGGAAGAAGAGTAGCCAAGAACAAAGGAGTTGTGTCAGCCAAGATTTGGATTCTCTAAGGACTGAGAAGGTGCTTGTAGGACGAAACGTGGCTGAGCAATGTAATTCTTCACTTTTAAGGCATCCTTTCAGCATCAGAGGTCAGGCTTGTAAGCCTTGCCTCGCTTTAAGGTGAACATCTGATTCCTCAGTTTCCTTAAATACAGTTGGAAACACCAGTGCCAGCTGAGTATGAAGAGCTCTCAGATCAGGACTTTGCACAGACGTCTGTAGCTGTGCTGAGTGTTGAGCAAGTGGAGTATCAGGACTCAAGGAGTTAATGAAAGCACTGAGACAGTATTTAATTACATGAAGGGAGAGAGAAAGGAAATAATTGCTTCAGCAGTGAACAATTTTTGTATCCCTTGAAGTACCTGACAGTTTACAAACAAAGCATCTCTATTTTCAGCTACCTTAAAGCCTGAAGTACCTTATCCATTGTGTCTTGTGTATCATGTTAATGAGTAGTTGGACTTGAGTTTCTAGTATTTGAGCTTCAGAAAAAAACGAAGTAGCACGTTTGAGGACAACTATCTGTAAGAAAAGGGAGCTAGCTTAAGACATTTGGTAAATCCTTTTGTGTTCAGTGTCGTACTATTAGTAGAAAAAAAGCAATATGGATGCTACAAATACCTTTTTTTTTTCTATATCCAGAAGTTATTTTTACAGACATTAAAACTTGTTTTACAGACCGGAAAAATGATTCCTAAGTGAGAGAATGGAACCATGGATTTGACAGCCATGTAAAGTTTGGTGAGGAAGTAAGTTTTTTAAAATTATATTGAGGTGACAAGAAAATATGTCTCTGTAAAGTCAGTAATATTAGAAAATGAAGGGTTGCAGTAATGGAGTATGTTGCTTTATTGTGATTTGTTTAGGTAATTAATTCCAACTATTCCACATTTCTGTGAATGTTAAGTGGTACATGAATTAAAAAGGTTCTTTGTGGGTTTGGGTTTTTTTTTGTTCTATTTTATTTTATTTTTTTTTAACTTTTTGGAAAAAGCTGTGAAGCATTTTCCAGTTGTCTTTTCAGGTGGCAGGGTAGTAAAGGGAGTGTGTTCTTCTTTCAGAATTAGCTAATGAGTAGTATTTACTATAAGACTAAATCACATTATAGAGAGAAGTAGTTAACATACAGTAACTAACTGACAATTCTTAAAATGAAGTAAGAACATATGTTCAGTGTGGAGTGTAAGATAAAGCATTGCACTGATAATCCAAAAATTTACTCTAATGTGACTTGAAATGCAAATTTAAGCAAGATTTTTTTTTTAAAAGTTCATTAAGTAAAGTGTGGAAATTTTAAAACAAAGTAGGGTGCTTTAACCCATTTTTTATATTTCTAAGTATAATAAAGTTGCATCAAGCTAAATCTTTTCATTTTCTTAATGTGCTGGAGATGCTTTAAATAATAGAAATGATTGGGAAAGCCTATTTTGGCAACCTTAGTGACAATGTCATCCTGATAAAATATAGAAAAGCATCTACAAAAGTGCTCTTTATACTTTCACTTGTTTTCTGCTACACTGACACTACATCTCGTGTTTATACACCTGAACAAAATGGGTTTGTGAATTTGCCTCTGGATTTGGAATTAAAAATGAGATGCCTGTATGAAGAGAATCCAGAAGTGTTGACTCCTGAGAACTTGTGTAGGTAGTGATTTAGACTGGAGTAGCTATCCTGTACTTTTTCCTTGTGTTTTCTCAGAATTACAGATTCCTTATTTCTTTTAAAATAATATCTCTCCAGCTTGAAGTTATTGTGTAACTTCGATGCTTTAAATTCCTGCTCCATTATGGTTTTTGCGAGAAACCAAATCTGCAATGACAGTTCTTCTCTGTTTCTGCAGAGGAAAACAAGGTGAAACAAGGGATCTTGTTCATTCAAATAGCCGTACAGTGTGTTGTCAAAAAATTACATTATCCATTTCAAGCCCGTGGTCCTGGAATTGATGGGAGAGGAGCTCTATCAGTATTGGGAAGTATAATAAACAAACAAACTAAACACAAATCTTAGCATTAGGTCCTCCCTGTTGTCTCTTGAGTACAGACTGAGCCTTGACAGTTTCTGTGTGAAACAGGAATAAGTCTAGAGTTTTCTGCAATTCCAGACAGTGCTACTGCTGGCGAACATACATTTTCCTCTCAGTCAGTTTACTATGGTCTTTAAAAAAAGTGTTGGTTGAATTTTGATTTTGCTAAAGGATTGGATTCTGCTCTTCCTGGGACAGTACTTCTGTTCGGTGTAGCCTTTCCAATTGAACACTTCTAAATCGCTGTGGCCTATGAAGCATTTTGTATAGTTCTCAGTTTTATATTTTGGACTTTCTTCTGACAAACATTTTAGTTTATGGAAGTGAAGCAATGTTCAATGTCAAAACTGGAAAAGAACTGTACCTTTATTGTGCAGTTTTCAAGGGCTAAATCTGAACAGGTGATTCTGTTTCACTCTGCTCCTGAACAGCAGAATTATTCCTTGGCTTTGAGTCTTTGCTTCCATTATATCTCCAGTCACCAGGTCACTGCTTTTTGTGGCACTCATGACAAAACTGACAGAAATACTTTTGTTTTGGAAGTGGAGACAGCTCAGGTTTACTGCAAGTAAACTGATCCTTTAGATCTACTGTTGCAAGGTATTGCATAGGCTTAGCCAAGCTCATTCTTTAAAATGTGGAAGTGTAGATGCAGTGACAGGCAATAGTGGCTGCAGGTTCCTCCCTATAACAATGTGTTCTTGACAGTGCTGTATTTATATGAAGAATACACATGAGGAGGTGAAATACTTCTAGATGTCTTCCAGGAACAGGGCTGCATATTCCTGAGTTTTGCAGAACAACTGAACTTCAGCATGTGTCACAAATAACTTGTTTAATTGCAGTACATTAGCTTATAAACAGATAATTACTCATGTTTTCTTTGGTGTATTAACTCTTGAATAGGCCTTTGCCAGAAGGCTAAGTCTGTTTGGTTGAAATAAATTTCTTAATTATCTGAATAGAAAAGAAGGAGCATGTTAAATAAAGAGTGAGCATGAATCACACCTTGGAGAGGGGCAGTTGGTTTCCTGAATTCAAATCAATTTATCTGAATACCTGAATTCTTTTCAGGTTCACATTGGCTGGAATATAATAAAAGAAACATTTTCTCTTTCCTGCTAGAGAAGAATTTTGAGTGTGCTACAGAAAACATCCTCTGTGTACCTTTGTGTTTCCACTTTTCTCTGCTGTCTGTTTTTTTTTCTGTTTCCCAGAACTCAACACAATGCCGACAAAGGTCAATCTTATCTTTTTTACAAAAGGAATATATTGCCTTGTTACACTGTATGGACAAACCCACACAAGATGCTTTGTCGTTGTGGAAACATGGTCCAAAATGAAAGGAATTCTTCAGATTATGTTGTACTGAAGGCCTGAGAAAGTTGTAGAGGAAAAGTACTACTTAATATCTAGTTCTGTTCCTGCAAGAGCAGAGCCTTGCAGGAGGATAAGGCTGTTCAATTTAGGAGAAGCAGCTGAGAATCAAAATTTTGCAAGGAGGACAGTAATTTTTGGCACAAGTATGAAAGTATCTGGAACTACCAGAATGTTCCTAGGCTCCAGTGTGAAAGAGTAGCCCTTCTGTACAGTGGCAAGATTTTGGTAGCTGAGGTGGCTTCTGTGAGAAGCTGCTGGAAGCTTACCCTATGTCTGACAGAGCCAATGCCAGCCAGCTCCAAGACAGACCTGTCGCTAGGCAAGGTCAACCCCATCACCACCATTGGTAACGCCTCTGTGATAACATATTTAACAAGAGGAATAAGATGCTGAGCAACAGTAACTGTGAGAGAAGAGTGAGAATATGGGAGAGGAACAGCCCTGCAGACGCCAAGGTGAGTGAAGCAGGAGGGGGAGCAGTGATGCTGCTGCGGGCAGAGATTCCCCTGCAGCCCGAGGTGCAGCCCCTGGTGAGGCCGGCTGTGCCCCTGCAGCCCATGGAGGCCCCGCCGGAGCAGAGATCTCCCTGCAGCCCGGGGAGGGCCCCACGCCGGAGCAGGCGGGTGCCCCAGGGAAGCTGTAGCCCATGGAGGGCCCGTGCTGGGGCAGGCTCCTGGCAGGAGCTGTGGCTCTGTGGAGAGAGGAGCCCCAGCTGGAGCAGGTTTGCTGGCAGGAGCTGTGACCCCATGGGGAACCCATGCTGGAGCAGTCTGTTCCTGAGGGACTGCACTCCATGGAAGGGACCAGCACTGGAGCAGTTTGTGAAGAACTGCAGCCCTTGAGAAGGACTCATGTTAGAGGAGTTCATGGAGGACTGTCTGCCATAGTGGGCACCCCACACTGGACCAGGGGAAGAGAACGAGGAAGAAGGAGCAGCAGAGACACTGTGTGATGAACTCACTGCACCCTCTGTTCCCTGTCCTTCTGTGCCGCTCAGGGAGGGCAGAGAGAGAATTTAGGAGTGAAGTTGAGCCTGGGAAGGAGGGAGGGGTAGGGGGAAGGTGTTTTAAGATTTGATTTTATTTCTCATTACCCTACTTTAATTTGCTTGAAAAGAAATTAAATTAATTTCCCCGAGATGAGTCTGTTTTGCCCATGATGGTAATTGGTGAGTGATCCCTCCCTGTCCTTATCTCGACCCACCAGCCTTTTTTTGTCTTTTCCCTCCTCTGTCCAGCTGTAGAGGGGGAGTAATAGAGCAACTTGGTGGGAACCTGGCATCCAGCCAGGTTTAACCCATCACACCTTTCCATACTGTCATTGATGAGGGAAAATGAAATTTGTCTGATCCAAATATTAGTTTATAAAAAAAAAAAAGGATGAGGGGGAGAATTAGGAACCATCAAAGTTATGCAATGGCTTGAGCTGTGACTGATTTCCTTGTTGTTTCATAAATGAAATGGTATTTTTTCTTCTGCTATAAGCCTGGCATAACTGATATATTTATTTGTTTTAAGCATAACAACTAAGGTCATTGTCAGCTCTGATATGACCTGCATATTAGCATAGTGAAAAGAAAACATACAATTTTTTTCTCTCTCTTTCTTGCTCCTTCCAACTCATTAGTTTAATCCTTTAATAAATACATAAATGCATACACCTGGGTTCTCTTAGAGATGTAGCCAGAGTGATTAGTTACAGTACTTGCACTGCTTCTTCAAGGAAGCTTCAAGCATTACTTCTCCAACTTCCTTCTCAGATCTAGCTATCACAGCTAGCCCTGCATCATCCCCACTATCCTTCAGCCCAGTGGTGATGTATGGAGAGTGGACTTTCTTCGACATAGATGCTTTGAGTTTGTTTGACTTAAAGCTTCTGGAATGCCAGTAGGATCTGATGATTTGGAAAGGTTGCTTTCTGGTTCTTTTCATACAAAGATTGCAGCAGCACTTGACCATCACTCATCTGTTGCTCCTTACTGCACCCCTGTGCACTCTGATAAAGCAGGGCTAGCTAGAACAAGCACATATGGAAGTAGCTCCAAGTTTTCCCTTACTGCAGGGAAGCTAAAGCTCTGTAATTTATGCCTACCTCTTAACTGTAACTCGGTGAGATCAACAGTAGCAGCAGAAGAAGAAAAAAAAAATAAGAAAACTTTATCTAGTAGATTTAGCTCTGCTTTTGGAAGAGGCTTCTCCAGATGGCAACCCAGCATTGCTCCAAGAGTTATCTGAATTTCATGGAGAGTAGGTCTAGAAGGGAAATTTGTGAATGAATGATTGCTACCATTTCAGCATATGACAGCAGTCTTTTGAGTGTCTTCTGTGGAGCCACAAATTCTCCTTAATCCTGTAGCATATTAGACAGCAGAATATTCTTCAGTTGTCACCCTTTTCCACACATATTTTACTATTATATAGTCCTTTCTGTTGCATCACCATGTCCCACTTTGTATCCTCCATTTTAGATACACTCACCCATTTTGTCAATTCTTAGGATCATACAAGAGCTGACGTATTTAACAACTCAAAGAGGCTGATAAGGAAGCCTTTTCAATGTATGGTGTTGCTCTTGCAAAGTGATCTCTCTTTAAGGAGACTACTTGATGTTACTCTTTCTGAGTTTTCCTGCTGATTATTTTTATTAAATTTTCTAGAATATAACCATAAAAGTGATATATATTGCTATGTGAAGCTGATGTAAATTTGGTGAAGCAGTTATAAGAATATTTGGGTATTCAGCAAGTTACAGCTTTTTGGTATCAGGTAGCTAAAATCTGTCACAGGAATGGAAAATGAGAGAAATTGTCAGGATGGTCGGGAGTCAGAGTCGGGCAGAGAAGGAAGGAAACAGAAACACCACCATCAAAAGCCAGACCCAACAAAACTTGACACGAGTTCTTCGGAGTTTTTTTGTGTAGGGTACATCTCCTACCTAGCAAAATGTGCCCATGCTTAAGATTCCTGGGTTCTGCCATTATCTACATGCTAGTGAAGTTAACTTTTGCAAGGCCGTTCAAAAAGTGGCACCTGCAACATGACACCTAAGACTGAGCGGATTCCCCCATAAACACTGGTTTTGATAGTGAGAGTAAATTCTGGCTTGGGGGATGGGGAAAGATCTTGCTGAGTGTGATCAAACTCAGTTCCTCATCCCATTTTGTGCTTCATTCATGGTGTTGTAGGATGTTATCTTCCTGCTTAATTTCCATAACCCAACAACCTCAGACATTCTTCATCTTCTACCTGTCCATGGGCAGGTCCTGTCCAGTCAGGGAAAGGCTTGTGAGACAGTGAGAAAAGGAAGGGTGGAGTTAAACTTACAGAAAAGATTCAAAAGGAATACGAAAATGTCTAGTAAAGAAAACCAATAACACGGTTGGAGGAAGGAGCAAGTGGAAGATCATAAACTCAAATTTTTGTTTTGTTTTGTTTTCTTTTATACTGCTATTACATTGAGGAACCCAGATCATTGGGACTCATTAGGCTGAGTGCTACATGGAAACAGCAGTGTGAGAGCTTCCAGTCCCAAACTGCTGCTGAACTAGGAAATGCAACAGCTATTCAGGTTGTAGAACACTGGAACAGGTTGCCCAGAGAGGTGGTGGATGCCCTATCCCTGGAAAAGTTCAAGGCCAGGTTGGATGAGGCTCTGAGCAACCTGATCTGATTGGAGCTGTCCCTGCTCCTTGCAAGGGGGCTGGAGTAGGTGGCCTTTAAAGGTCCCTTCCAACCCAAACCATTCTATGATTCTGTGATTCTGTGATTCTATGATTCTATGATTCTATGATTCTAGTTAAGTGTGTCCATCTGTTCAATGGTAGAGCTTGGGACGCTACTAAAAGTTTCAGAATGGAGATTACACTTTTTCTGGGATAAGGAGCTTGTGCGTGTAGAAATATTTTCAGTGAAACAACCAAGGAATTTAAAGATAATCCTTGTTATTTAATGGCATGTTTACTTGTGGATACTTGTTATGTGTGTTTTGAAAGAAAGAGTGTTGAAAAAAGAGACTGAAGGTGAGGAGAACCAGAATGAAACTCTTCTGCCTCCAACGTGTAGCTGTGCAAATATGAAAGTCTAGAAACTGAATACTGAATCCAGTACAGAAGGGTATGCTATATTTATTACATTCTGTTGGCATCAGGCCTGGAGCTGCGAAGCAGGAACCCACCAGTAGATAGGATGCCCAGAAACTGGGCTCCTTAGAACTGTGATCCAGATTAGAGCACAAGGACTTGTCAAGACCCAGCCAGCTGGAAACTCTCAGGATGGAGGAAATACATCTGAAATCCCAGTTCCACCTGGAAGTTCAGTTCTTTCTCAGTCTGTAAATCCTAAATGAGCAACCTTCCTTGAGGGCAGGTGATTCTGCAAGCTTTTGTGACAAATTGCATTCTTTTACAGCAGAAGACAGTAGTGCTGCTCTTCAGCTGGTTCTACAATAGCTTAAGAGTTGGTCCATTCACTCATGAAGTGAAAAACGTGGGCTCAATGCCTTGTCCACTTAAGGGGCTATCAGGCTGTGTCTGTCATTCACAAGGAGAGTCCTTAACTACAAATCTGCAGACTCATTTAGGGAGAGGCAATTTCCACTTACCTGTTGGGAGAATGTACCCCATACAGCAAAGAAATTCACCTTCACAATAACAGCAAAAAGAAGAGGAAAAGGACTTTCAATGTGTCATCTGCTTGTTAGGGTATTTATCTAACAAACAACCACTTTTTATTCTGCTCCCACTTTCGAGGATAAATCTGTATTTTAACTTCATATAAAATACTGTAAAAGCTTCATTGTGACTATAATGGCGTATTTTGTCTGTGCTTTCAGCTTTAAACTGAATCAAGAATTGGGCTACATGATGAATAAATTATCATATGTTTCTCTCATAATTTTCCTGTTTCACTAGAAGTGGAAAAATCAGACTGCTTCTGCAGTTCTCTGGATTAACCTTTTATGTACCACAATTCATTACATTGAGCAAAACCATCTTTTTTCTGCTTTGAACACATTTCTGTAGTAACATCAAGTGTAAACTGGTTTTCTTACTGCTTTTGGTAACTCTGCAGTATATTTCTAGCAGCCTTGGAGCTCTTTAAATAAAACTCTTCATCTCCAAAGGATGAGAGACAAACTTCTTAACAGAATATTTCTGTGCTAGTAAATGCTAGATGTATAAGGGTGATTAAAGCACATTATAGCTGATGCACAATGAGCTGTGTAAAATATTGATTTCCTGACACAGACAATTCAGATAAGAGATGTGAATAAGGAACAGATGAATTAAGCACAGAACTATTACTATCCAGAATTTATGGTGTACAACTGATTCCAGCATCATGGTCTTTCTCACATAGGCTTTCAGAAATGGTTTGCCTTGGAGAAGGAATGGAAAGACATAACTGAACTAGTTTAGGGAAAAATATGAGACCAAACAACACACAAAAACTCACTGCTGTTTTATGCCTATTTCTTTAAAAGCATCACGGCAAAAAAAAAAATTATGCATGGCATCAAATAATTTTACAGTAACTACTTTTATTATGAGAAATATTTTTTACAGAATAATTTCAGATTATTAAATATTGTTTCTGATGATAGACATAGATAGATAATGATAGATAGATTATGATAGACGTAAATAGGTGTTTCCATCTTTACAGTGTTCATGAAGAAAAATGATTCATCATTTAAATAGCCAAGGTCAAAATTTCCAAGTGTACCTCTGGACCTTGGATGAACAAATATCTATGTTTGTTACTGAGCTATTAATAAAATGCTTATTTCTAGTTATGAATACACAATTTTTTTTTAAAGATTTATAGGTAATTTCCAATACATACCACTGGAAAGGCTGCCAAAAATATTTCTTCCTAAAGAATCCACAAATAGCTATTGTCAAAATGGAAGTGAAGTGATATGCATATGAAGATAATATGTGTTCAGCTTCGTACCTTATGATTAAAGATAAGACTAAATTGTCCCATGAATACCAGAGCCCAGTTTCTTGCTGATCTTGATCCTTCATACGCTAGGTGCACTAGGTACACCTGTTCACCTCTTCTTCCTGCAACATTTGCAGTACTGAAGTACTCCTCTGCTTTCTCTCTGACCCCAAAATGCTACTACTTTTCTTGTGAGGGCTCCAAATCATCTCTTACGTCCCCCTGAATTTCTTCTTCCGTCTTTAGTGTCGGCTGGGTAAGAAATCAGGTGATTGGCCTCTGGTAACATAGCTGATTGGCCAACAAAGATATTAAATAGAAAATACAGGTATTAAAATTGTCCTGTTTTTTCTTCTTAAATGTACAAATTAGGTCCTTCTCTAACACAGTGGAATTTTTAGAAATTTTATACCTTTGAGACCAGTTGCTAACAGATTTTCTCAAAACTGAACAAGAAATGCCAAAGTTTTTGAGGATAAGAAATGCAGACAGATACAATCAGCAGGATGCCTGTGAAAACAAGGCTTATGGGAGGAAAGCTGAAAATCTTTAATGTACTGTATGAAAACAGTCTGTGGAACAATAGATAATGCTACATGTTTTATAGCTGTAGTCCAGAATAGTTGATGGACCTGTTGTTTTGTCCATTTTAGTCTTTGTGATCCAGTCAAATCTGAATTAATTCATCATTATCTTGTCAGAGTTTGCTGACTGGACTTTACATTTTACCGTAATTTTCTTCCAAATAAAAATCTTGTTGTGTATTCTAGCTTTGTAAAATACTTGTGTAGAAATTATAGATATGTTACTTTGGTGGAGGCCTTTTGACTATTAATTTTAGTATCATTTGGATATCCTTTCTGGAAAGTCATCAGCTCAGACTTCTATTTAACTTTGGTGGCCTGCATACAAATCAATATTTTTATAGTGGTTCATAGAACAGTAAGATACAAGTAGCGTACTTCAAATATTAATACAGCTGTGAGATTCCTTTAAAAACTTTGTGTCTGTTCCTTAAATCAACACAAAACCCAATGCAAAACTCAGCAGGTGCAAAGCTACAGAAGACAAAAGCAAGGCCTGAAATGTCTACATTAAAGTATGCCAATCAAAACCACAGAATGCATTGCTCTATAAAAAAAGTCAGGCAGTCACAGATTTCCTTTCAAACTCACAAGCATTTGATCACTCTCTAATTCTAATGAGAAATATAGAGTTGCCTATGCAGGAGTTCTTGTAATTGAGATAACAAGAGTAAGTCTAGTCTTTTTGTGTCTAGAAGGTATTTGTTCAAAATAAGTGACATTTTTTTTTCTGCTTTAGAAATTTGTGTTTTACTGCACATCTAATCAAGTTAAGATAATTAAAACCCCAGAAATTTAGAATTGAATTTGTCAAGTATAAGTTTGCAATATTTACATGAATATTGTATATTTTGTTTGCTTTTCACATTGTTTTCATCAGGCAGATTTCATCACATCACAGAAGAATAAATAAAATGCTCAGTAATTACTTTAGAAATAGTAAGGGTGTTTATAATAACCTATTTCTCTTGTCTGAAGTGAAAAGTGGAACATGAAAAAGAGGTTTTGTTTAAGTAGAATGAAGAAGCAACACAAGTCATGGACACAAACCAGTGGCAATTAATAAGTGTGCTTCAGTAGTTTTAGGTTACATTACAAATCACATTGTGGACTGTGTATGTCTCCTGGGGGATTAGAGTTCAGGGATCTCTCAGTTTCTGCTATAGAGCAGACTCTGAAGCAATTCTTTTTCTCTACAGATGAACAAGGGTCTCCAGTACTAGTTCAGGTGGTCTTTTCAATTTTTTTTTTTCCCCAAATGAAATATTTGAGTAGCAACAAAACACCACGTCATTCATACAGAAATGATCTAAGCATTTACATTTATTTCAGATTGCTTGCCCTTCCCCTCCCTTTTCTCCCCCTCACTTTTTTTTTTCCTCCCTACACAGAATTATTCTAAGAAACTAATCTCCATTTCAGAAAAGCAGTTAGTGCTTCTGAAATTCTGCCATTCAGCAAATGTGACGATCAGAGAAAAGAAGGTGACCTGCCTCTACACTGAATTGAATAAGATCAGAAAAAAAATAGAAAAGCGCCTGCGACGGTTTGTATGATGATGTCTTCTTTCAGCCTCATATTTTCAGCTATATCTAGTGGCCAGTGGATCAAATCATGTGAGCCTGCAGAACTCATTAGCAGGCTTTGGTAAGCTTTCGACTGCAGACCTATACTAGTGATAATTAGTACTGGCAATCTATTGGAGTATTAGCACGTTTGATTTTCAATGACAGACAAATCACTTTGAGGCACACTTAGAAGATAACTGGTAAGACTTATAGAGTTTGATGAGTTCCCTAGGATTCATGTGCTTTTCATGGTATTTTCTGAATAAATTGCTCTTTTTTTTTCGGCTCTACAAAACTGTCTTAGTTATAGTACTGAGCCTATAAATGTTTCTGTTTCAGATACCGTTATTACGTTACTTCTTATAGCTCTGCAGGTCTTCTGCTTTTCAGGATGTGGTAAGACCATGAATAAGGTTTAAAACATATCAGACAAATTCCTAAGAGTTGGTTCAAAATAATTATCTTTGACTGAATACTGCTTTTTTTTTTTTTTTTTTTTTTTGGTCAAGCTGGTGTGTGTGGTAGTATATTCATATGACTTTGTATTAAGGATTTGAGGAAAGCCTCCTAAGATCACAGACATTTCTAGTTCTATGAAAAAAAAATTACATGGTTAAAGAAATTTATTTTCATGCATTTTAGAGCTGATATTGTAGTGTACCCAGTTGCAAGGACAAAGAGAGAAGGATGGCATAAAGTACCAGTGTTCTGGCAAACTGCACACTGACTTTCTCTGCATGGCAAACTGGTGCCTTGACTTTTAATTTTCTTGTGATACCTTTCCACTCAGATGATACCCATGACTATGATCTCAGACCTCCTTAGGTGCTGAATGTCTCCATGGCTCTCTAAGGCCAGCAGGAGCAGGAAATGCTCCTTTGATAAACAAGCCAGCAATGACCTGTAATAACTAATGACAGCTCAGAATCTACCTACAACAATTATGAAATAGTGGCTTGGCTGCTCTGTGTCCTGACTCCAGGGCAGGCTGACTCTTCTGCAACTCTCTCAAGAAATCTGTCCGCTCAGCCTTACAGCAGCAATGGATTTTTCTGAAATTGCATTGCAGTTGGTCACTAGATTAATTGCCCCAAAATTACAAGTCTTACTCTGTTGTTGGGGTCTAATATGCAAACATGAATCCTGAAGAAGTGTGTCTTTCTCTGGATTGTTTAAGGCTGTATCTAGAATACTTGTTGGCATATAATGAAACTTTCCTTCTGCAGCAATTCAGTGCCAGCAAAACATAGCACGTGACAACTGGGAGACAGCATCCTTTCTTCTTTCCTATCAGTGACTGTATGTCTAGATAATGATGTATGCAGTGTGCTTAGTGAACAGAATAATCATTACTGGCAAGCAGTTACAAATGTGTAATGTAATAGTTCTTCTATAAAATCTTTAATGCATTACCCTCACCACCACTCTGCTCTTCTGGGTGTGTTTGAAAAATTTCGGCTCGTGGTGAATTATGGATGCTGTGTGAATGCAGATCTGTCAAATCGCTGAGGAAGTACTGAAGGCAGAGGGGGTGGGAAAAAGGCTTGTTATGTTTGTGACTGACACCAAGCCAAACATTTTAGCCTTTAAAATTTCTAATTAGGTCTATGGTCAGTCATATTATTGCTCATGATTCTTAGGCAATTCTCTCCGTTTCAGATGTGTTTTTTACCTAATATTCCCATTACGTGACGGACCGGACTGGAAGTGTTGGAGAGCATCCTCATGCCATACAAGTGTATAGGTCATAGCAGTACCTCCTGTTAGATTAAAAAAAAAAAAGAAAAAGGAAAAGAGAAAGAAAAAAGAGAAAAAGTGCTACTGTGAAGCTAATTTATCTCAGGGTAGGGCAGGACTTCAAGGATAAGCTACAGCCTTTCACCAGTGTTGCATTGTCATTCAGGGAGCCTGGGTCAGCATCACTGTCAACACAGTGTTGTGCTGGTTCACAGGAGCACACCAGACCTCTCCAGCCTGCCTTGGAGGGGTACGAGTGATTTGCTGCCACACAAGATAGTCCTGACCCAAGTCACGGCTCATCCTGGCAAACCACCCTGGCCACCAGTACAGGCTGCTGCAGCCCATTTTTAGTAAAGCACTGGTCATTTCCTGAGAGATAATGCTTATGTCTTGCAGCACAAAAATGGTGCTGGATGCTTTTTCTTTTACCTTTTTTTCCTCACAGACTCCTAAGTTGGAGAGAAATGAATGCATTTATGTAAGTTGGTTATGTGGTGCTTCTAAGGAGAATAAAATTGTAAGAATTATCAACACTTATTGTTCAAAGTATATGCTGAAAACTAGTGGGGATTAAATAAATAAATCCCTCCATTTTGTATTCTAGACATGCTGCTCTGCTTTCAATCCATTTTACAAGGGTAAAATCCTGCCGAAGACACTGAAGTTGTTATTGACTGAAAAATGATGAAAGACAAGGCAGAAGCTGGTATTTAATGTTTCCCAGAAACAGAAAGACACCTGGTTTTCTGTAATATAAATACTATCAGGGGTTTCTATGTTTAGTGCAACCATTGTTCTGTGTTAGTGGAAACCTATAGCACAGTGTGATGTTTTTAGGCAGCAGATGTGGGAAGCAATGCAAGAATGAGTCAGGAGTTGTACAGATTCCAGCTCCTGTCTGGTCTGTTGAGGCTATGTCTTATTAAATACTCGCAGCTCTACTGGAGAGTATGAAAGGGTTAATCTTAACACCTGGTTTTGGGAAAATACAGATAGAATGCGGCAGATTTGTGCTTTTGGCACAGCATGTTGTGAGGTTAGTTAGAAAAGGGGAGATCTGCTTCTCTTCTACCTTTTTTTTAGGGTAATTTCTAAACTGTACTGCTTTTCTGTTCACCGTACTTGATTTAATTCCTGAAAATTGTAATGGCTGCAGAATATTGTGAAACCAATTGGTCTGATTTTACTGTCTAAGTTTAAAATGCAATGGTAAACAGTTTACATAAATCTAATTTAAGGAGTACCTTAGATACTCTACATTTTAGTTACTTTATTTTTAAAATATACACACAGTGCAGATTAATTTTACTACTTAAAAATATTACTTTTTAAGAGTATGGGGCTTTAGAACTCTCAGCTTTATGGAGAATAACATGACTGATGAGAAAATGGTTGGGTTTTTTTTAAAAAAAAAATATCTTTTTTTTCTTATTTTCAAGAGGCATCCTTGCGAACATTTCTGAAGGTTTGTAAGGTGTAGGGAATATACCTCAGGGAAGCACCTGTCTTGAATATCCATTTTAAAAAATCCAGCTGTCTCAGAGCAACTCTCTGGAGGGAGATAGCGCAGTGAAGAAGATGCTTTCCAGCAGTGTGAGATTCACTGATTCAGTGCAATTCTGCAGGGGTACTCATCTCATAAGGGATCTGATAGAGTTTCCTAGCTTGAGTACTTGCAGTTTCTGTCTGAAATCACTGTTTCTCAGCTGCAACATTGTCTTTGTTTTCTTGATCCGACTCTGTTCTCTCATGTAAGAACAATTGGAAGTAAACCAGTAAAGATTCTGTTTTGCAAACTGTTTGTTTTAATTCTGTATTAAAAATAAAAGGTTTGGAAGATCACTGTTATGATAAATTATGGGATAGAGGTCTCATTCATAACTGATATCACACCCTGCAATGGTCAATAACTTATTGATTGGAGCAGTCTCTAATGTGATGCAGTGATCCCGGTTCCTGGTGACATGTCAGTCTGTCACAGCCAGCACCAAACTGTTCTTTGTCCGAAGGCTCTTTGTCTCACTCTCCTGTCTGGCTCTCTGGATATCAGGATGTTTTAAGAAGTTGTAATTTCTTTATTTACTAGAAGGAGAAGACTAGATAAAAAAAAAAAAAAGAATTTATTGGAATGGTGATTAAACTATACACGATCTTCTCACCAGGCCTTTCTTCACTTTTCACATTTCCTCTTCCTCAGATGGCTTTGGAGGTATGCTTCAGTGAAAATACGTTTGCAAATCAACAGTAAACTCCACCTTAGAGCACAGGTTTTTTTTCAAAAGCATATGTTGTCTGTGCAAGGCAGGCATTCTGGGTCTCAGTTTCTCTCTAAGGGTGGATATTGGTTTCAGAATTCACTCTGCAGAAGGCTGGGTAGTTTGTATACTGCATAAAATCTGTCTTACTTTCCCTTGGATAGTCATGGATGGCAGATGATCACCACCTGGCGGGTTTGAAGCAGCTCGGTGAGGCTTGTCCTTGAAGACCAGGGGCTTAAACAACAATACTTCTGCACCAATCAAAGGAACATCCTGTCATGCAAACAGAAGAGAAATCTTGGTCCATATCACGTTTCATTTCCAATTGTTGACAGTTCATTTTCACTTTGAACCACAAAATTTTGGTCACCTAGTTTATTGAAATCTAAACACAAGAAGGAAACTTACTTAAACAAGTCACTCAAATCTTGTAATAGGAGCAATTACTTTTGTCCAAGACTGAATCCAAATAGGGAAAAAGATGCTTTTATGTAAGGAAAAAGATGTTTCCTACAAAATGTGGGAAGTTTTCCCATGTAAAGACAGAAGTGCAGCGAGGACTGTGGGCTGCCGGGGGATCTACTGCTTCCAGCTGGAGTCTAGGGAAAATGCCTGTGAGCTTTGGTAAGTTTAGGATGTCCTCTTGCTTATCCCTTCCTTCTTGTATTCTCTTACCAGTACAGCTACTGTCTTTCCACTTTATTTTTCTACTACCTTACATGACAACAAAGTTCCTATAAGGCAAATGATACATGCTGATATAAATTTATTTATTCCAGTAGAGCTGGACCAATTTGTACTCTCTAGGGAGATGGCCTTTTATACATGGATACATCACATCTTGCACAATTTTACCACTGACATTTCGGTTCCTGTAACAAATGAGCATCTTGGAGTTGACCTTTTTCATGAAGCAAACTTCCAAGTATCGCCATCTGGATATCTCACTCTGTTTCTGAAAGAACTTATAGGTCCATGAAACAAAAAAAGTAAGTTACTAAATGTTGAAAAAAAAGAAAGAAAAAAGAAATGTCATGCAACAAAATTATGTTTATATTTAAACAAATGTTTTTAAACCTCTTCTATGGGCATCTAGGTATCATCATCTAGAGCACCTTCTCCCTTACTTTTGGTTCCTTGGAAAAGCACAGTACTTTTTCTATTTTATTGCACCAGGTCTACACATGTACTATGTGTTTACAAGGTCTAAATCTCTTCAGTTGTCCATTGTGCAAAAAAAAAAAATCTGTATAATTTATGCTTTATCTGTTTGCATATAACTTTTCACTGAGCAACATACACAGTAAGCAAGAAAAGCTGCTCAGAACTCTGTGAACAAATTTTTCTTAAAGACAAACTGTAGACTTCGCATGAAACTACTAGGTTTCTAGTTCAGTCTATTATATATAGGATAAGTTTATTATCATTGTGGTCTTTGAAAGGAGTTGTCCGTTTAAACAAGTTCTCAATTTGAACCTACCTCATTAGAGAAGCTCAGGTGAGCTTCAAAGTGTTCTTGTTTTTTTCCTTTTTTTCTCAAATAATCATCAGCAAAATCCAGTTAATTTCAATAAGGCTGAACATAGGCTGAATGAGAAGGTGGCATGTGTCTTCTCATGGTTTCACAGATCAGGGCTTTGTACATGTATGTAACAATTACTATGAACTTCCAGTACACGAGTAGATGGAACATACTGTTCTCTCAGATGATCTAGAAATACAGATATGAATCAGCCCATTTTCTCCCAGCAGTTTTCATTGTCACTTTGTCTTCCTCACACTCATATTTGATGCCAGGAGAAAAAATCCCTTGCAAAGATTATACCTTGGTATGGAAGTGAATGATCCAGAGGTCACTAAATTAATTCGTTTATGTTTTAGGTACTGTACATCAAAAGAAGGTATATTTGTAATTTTTTCCACACAATATCAACACTGGGGACTTCATTCAAGAACCAAATGTGCAAATTCACCTACTGACAAGCAGCATTTACGCTTGTAGTCCCTGCTCCCATGTAAGTCAGTCTGGCCTGAGAGCTTATGTTGGTAAGGTTGTTTACTTCACTGGGTTGCCGGGAATAGAACAAAATTAATGCACCTTTTTGCAAGTCAGTAACAGTTGTCTGTTGATTCAACAGAGAGATTTGGCTCTGAATCAACTCATTCTCATCTATGACACCTGGAATACAAAACTGTATTTTCAGCCATCATTCAAGCATATGACTTTGCCATCTTCAATGTAGAACCAAGTTAATTCTTTTTTATGCTACAAATGAGAAGGTAAAAAAACCTTGGACAAGTTAGTTAGTGCTCTTCCTATGCATTTCTTCTGCCAAGGCACGAGTATTAACTTATCAGTATCTCCTGTGTTACAACGGTGAACTCATTGTCACTGGCTTTCTCTGACTTGGATGTGAGATGCAATAAAAGTGCAAATGATTAAAACATAATCCATCTGAATTACTGAGACATAGAGGCAGCATCAGCAAAGGTGATATGATCACCGCCTCACAGCGGTCTCAAGCCCTGGTCCTCATGGGGGACTTCAACCACCCCGACATCTGTTGGAGAGACAACACGGCAGGGCACAGGCAGTCCAGGAGGTTCCTGGAATGCGTGGATGACAACTTCCTCCTGCAGGCGCTAGAGGAGCCGACAAGGAGGAGTGCCATGCTGGACCTTGTGCTCACCAACAGGGAGGGGCTGGTGGGGGACGTGAAACTGATGGACAGCCTTGGCTGCAGTGACCATGACGCGGTGGAGTTCAAGATCCACGGGGCGGCGAGGAAAC
>WHYT01016444.1:38070-63959 GCA_009806455.1 Tetrax tetrax
ATATTTTTTATCTTACTATTGGTGCAGCCCTTCAGTATTATGTTCTATCTCAGATATTTTTGAATGTCTTAAACTCAGTGGAGAGGACTGTGATCAAAGCAAATGACAGAACACATGGGAAGGCATTTATGATTTCTTTTTTACTTTCTACTCCCATACCCTGTGTCTGTGTGCTCTGTCACTCAGCGTGCTGAGTCTCTGGTTTCATTTGAGCCACTGTCATAGTTTAGCCCCAGCTGGGACCAAGCTATGCAGTTTTTCACTCACTTTCCCCATGCTCCAAGAGAATAGGGGAGAGATAATATAATAAAAAGCATGAGGTTTGAGATCATTGAAGTTACTGTTACGGGCAAAACAAACTCCACCCGGGGAAAAAAATTTCAATTCAGTATTAATACAACCAAAGCAGGATAATTAGAGAGAAAAAAAACCAACTTCCTCCCACCCCTCCCCTCTTTCTGTGTTTCATTTCATTTCAAATTATCTCAACTTCCTTCCCCTGCCCTGAGCAGCACTGAAGGGAATAGGGAATGGTGGCCTTGGTCAGTTCATCACACGTTGTTTGCTGCTGCTCTTTCCTCCTCCAGGGAAGAACTCCTCACATTCCCCCTTTGCTCCAGTGTGAGGTCCCTCCCATGGGCTGCAGTTCTTCCTGAACTGCTCCAGCATGGGGTCCTTTTCCATGGGATGCCGTCCCTCAGGAACAGTATGCACCAGCGCAGGCCCTCCACACACCACAGCCTCCTTCAAACATCCGCCTGCCCTGGCATGGGGTCCTCCACGGGCTGCAGGTGGATCTCTCCTCCATGGGCCTCCATGGGCTGCAGGGGAACAGCCTGCTCTGCCATGGGCTGCACGGGAAACTTCCCAGGAGCAATTTTACTCTTCCCCCTCCTTCTTCACTGACCTTGGCATCTGCAGCTGTTCCTCTCACAAGAAATTCTTCACAATCAGGCACAGGCAGACACCGCTCAGGTTCTCATCTCCTGTCTTTGCTGAGCCAGGTTGAGTTGGGCCGGGCTGGGCCAAGTCAGGCCCAGATGGCCACCCAGCAAGAGGCCAGAGGGTAAGGGCTGAAAGGCCCACAAGGCTTGAGCCTCCCTCTCTCTTCCCTTGCTTCTGCTTCTTCACTCTTTTTTTTTTTTTAATAATTTTTTTCCTTCTTAAATACATTATCACAGAAGTATTATCACTGTCATCAATTCGCTTGGCCCTGGCCAGCAATAGGTCCACTGTACGCCTGATCGAGTCCACCAGAGAAAGGAGAAACTTCTAGCAGCTTCTTGCAGAAGCCGCCACCATAGCGCCCTGCCCATAGACAAAACCATCACAGCCATCTGACTTCTTTCATAGCTAAATGTAGCATCAAATGCTCACCATCACTTAATACCTGCTACAATGCAGGACAACTCCATTAAAAATACATCAGTGGAAAGGAAAACAAATGGAATTGATTTGCTTACAATGTAATGGGTTTCCCTTGGGCCATATAGTATAGTTTTGATGTCAATTTATCCTTGTTTTTCTTTCCTTATCTCTAAAAGGAATATTGTATGCTTTAAAGTATTTCTGAAAGCAATTAAGTGATAGCTACACAGGCAACGCAGGTCTTCAAAGCCAGAGAAGCAACTCAGAGTGGTCTAATATTGCAATAATTGATCATTGTTATGCTAGTGTACAGTGAACTATTAATTTATGTATCTATTTTCCATTTCTATTTTTGCACACTGCAGCAGTTTTTCAGTTTCTTCAGCTTGATCTGGCCTCTGAAATATGATGGATCTTTAAAGTTTCATGATTATAATAATGTTTGTGAAAATCTCAATCCCGCTTATCAATATAGATAGCCCTAAACTTCTCAAAATAAATTACCTACTCTGAAATTTTGATAAGAGAGAATAATCTAGAGGTATCAATCTGATACGATGTCAGAAGGCATATGAACAGAGTAAGAAATTATTTCATCTTTTATCCAAATAAAAGTTTACCAAGCACGGAATGAGTTTTGTCTTTGAGATCCTACTCCAGTCTAGCTCACCAGAACATAACAGAACAAAATTTTTATGTAATTAACTTTTACATGTTTTTATTCCTCAGTGAGGACAGTTATGAGGAACTGTGTTCAATCATGCAGTTTGCTCATCTTAACAGGGGTGTTTGGTTTTGGGCATACCATATTGTGGTTTTCCTTCTAAAAACTCTACAACGTACTATCGGATAACTCAGTACAGTGAAATAACTTGGGCTAGATCTTGATCTGAACCCTGGAAACTTATCACTGAATGAAGAGGTACTACGGAACACAAACACAAACTTTGTTATTGACCATTTAATCTGATGTTAAACTTCCAGTGTTACTACTTTCTGGTTCTGTTTAGGAAAATTGGGTACAAATGATGGCAAAATCAGATCACCCATTTTCCTCCAGGAAAATGGACAGAAAGGGAGGGATCTTGTGTGAATGCAGCCTTTTCTGGGAATAATGTGCTACTTCTATCATGGTTCATTATGACAGAATTATTGTTCATAAATCTTGTCCTATCCCATCAGCTTTAATACATCTATTTCCAGAATTTCATATCAATAAAATTTCTCAAACTGTGTATTCTGTGAAACATCCATAAGAAGATATTTTAATTGAAACTTCACAGTCTTCTTACACTTCTCAATGAAAAGGTTAGTTCCTACAGCACATATAAAGTAGAAAGGACCTTTTTCTCCCATGCACACGATAAAATCTTGATATTTTAATTACAATATATCTCATTTTCTAACTAAACTTAAAGCACAGAATTTGACTAATGCTAGACAAATAGGTAAAGACTCAGAGGCTGGGATTAAAGAGACACTGGGACATTTGAGGACTCCTGAGGCCAAAACTGGTTTGGAAATCGCAGAGGATCTCCATTTTCATGAGCTTTCACATACATTTAGTTCCTACTTTGTTTAACTTTTTTTATACATTACATAGTATAAGGAAGATCCATAGTGCTACTGTACAGAAGAAAAAAAAAGTACAGGTTTAATAAGTTTTCTATTCTTTAGAATGTAGTGTCATTTTATTCAGTTATCACTTGTTGAATATGAGTTCTAGAAACATCTAGTGGAATTAACAAAAAATATTGCAGAAAGTATCTGGAGCAGACTAAATCAGAAAAAGTGTAAAAATATATTAATGCTGACATTGAAAGTTTTGACTAATAGTAGAATCCAGAATAATTAAAGATTATTCAATTGAGAAATGTGTGTTAATTGTTTCTTAATTTCTATTTAGTCATGTCTACTAGAAAGACTGGTGAAGACTACTAGTCTTTCCATGACTGGAAAGCAATTTTTTTCTCTTAATTTCTCAGAAAAAAAAAAAAAAATCCGTAATTATGATACCCTTATTGTAAGAAGATTATACACAAAACCTGTATTTTATAGAGAGTGTTCACTGTTTCCTCAGTAAAAACTTATTCTACAGGCTAATTTTTATTTTACTGGTAGCAGTATACCTCATATCCTAAATTAAAAAATAGAACAATGGAATCCAGACATTGTAAGACTGTATTGATAAAATTAGTATTTATCCCAAATGCACTTAAACTGGCAAAACTGTCCTTGATTTTGAAATCAAGTAAAGTATTTAGCTTGTTTTAATACTGCCTAACTTTAGATTTCATCATGTTGATCTCAGTACCTGGACTATGGATATTTAACTCCCTTTTAGCCAAAGGAGAGAAATAGGCTCTTTAAAGGTGTAATTGCTCACTAGTGTTTTAGGACTATTTTTTTATGATTAGAGGAACTGCATCTACATATGTGAGGTTTTCTCAATTTACTATAAAGGAATAACCTCAGATGTAGATTTTATTCTTAATCAGATAATTTTGCCCTGGACAGGTATGAGTGATTACTCACAAGAGTTCAGAAAAATTGGGAGTGATTTGATTTGCAATTCAAGATCAACAGAAAAAAAGTACAAACATTTTTCTCAAACCAACTAGATCCAAAGGATCTAGTAGTACTAGATCCAAAGCCAGCAACAATGCATTTATATAAAGATTTCTGAGCTGAAACTCAAATACTTTGGTAAATTTGGACATCAGTATACTTGGCCTTTAATCCTCTCTGTCAGTAAAATTTTCAGTATGTCTGCCAAGCAAACTTTCTTCACTTGAGGACTTTTCATTTACATTATTGGACTGGGATTTTTTTCAGAGAAGAAGTATTGAACTAGAAACAGAAATACAAAGAGGGTTGTGACAGACTCTTAGTCAGCAACAGAAATGGACTGTGGGGATCTTTCTGGCATACTTATGCCTCCGTGGAACAGTAATTTTAATAGCTGTATTTCACATTACTGTTTTACAATGCAAACACTAAGTATAGTTTTAAGAGCAACATTAAGATAGTTTTGAATAGAAACATTTAGAAAAAATTGTTACAAGGATCTGAATACCAAACCCTGTAAGTACAAACATATATTTGCACATAGGCAGTTGGAATTTCTCTGTTTGTGAAATAAGACCAACTTAAAAGAGAAAAAATATACTTTATTTCAGCTCTGTAGGTGTTAGGGAAATAGTTATTTAATTAGTTTTGCCTGGCTCTGTTCAGGAACTGATCAAATGAAATTTTTTGCATGTTAGAGCTTCAAAAAGTACTCGTAGACTATTTGTAGAACATAAATCTTCACTTATAGCTTGCTCATGAGCTTATCATTCTGTGTATTCAGTCTCTAAAGTTCACCGTGGACCTGATTTAGCAATACACTTAGGAACAAATTAAAGTTCAATTCAAACCAATGTAATGTAGAACTATGTGTAAACATTTTCTACATCCAGATGTGTGTGTTAATTAATTTTTATTGTGTAAAAGTATATGTAGCATGTTTTTGGAGGCATAAAGTCTTAGAATGTGGTCATCATCCAAATACTTATAATCAAGTACTTAGTAATCAAGAATTTCCTTCTAATAAATCTAGTAGTATTTGTTTATGTTTTTCTTATTAGCGTGTTTTCCTGTAATCAATATATATGTTTAAATATTCACATAGAAAATGATCATAAAAGAGAAACAGAGTTCAATCATATGTATAGAAAATTTTCAGAAAATTTATCCAGAAAATTCTGTGAACTAGTTTTCCACCTTTAGCTTGGAACTAGAAGTCTGTGTCATAGAATCAGAGAATCATAGAATAGTTAGAGTTGGAAAGGACCTTTAAAGGTCATCTGCTCCAACACCCCTGCAAGAAGCAGGGACATCTCCAACTAGACCAGGTTGCTCAGAGCCTCATCCAACCTGGCCTTGAATGTTTCCAGGGATTTGGCATCCACCACCTCTCTGGACAACCTGTTCCAGTGTTCCACCACCCTCATTGTAAATTTTTTTTCCTGATGTCTAATCTGAATCTACCTCCATCTATTTAAAGACCATTACCCCTTGTCCTATTGCAACAGGCCCTGCTGAAGAGTTTCTCCCTGTCTTTGCTGTAGGTCCCCTTTAGGTACTGGAAGGCCACTATAATGTCTCCCTGGAGCTTTCTCTTCTCCAGGCTGAACAGCCCCAACTGTCTCAGCCTGTCCTCGTAGGATAAGTGCTCCAGCCCTCTGATCATGTTTGTGGCCCTCCTCTGGACTCTCTGCAACAGATCCAGTGTCATTTCGTTTGTCCTTCTACTAGCTGTTTTTTTCCTGAAGATTTAAACCATCTACCTCACTTGCTTAATGTTCAATATATTTGCCTCATAATAACATAATTCAGTGGTTCAAAGAGAGATAAAAATCTGATATTATTTCAAACAGCTGTTTACAAACTTATTTTCATTCTCTCTGAGACATATATATAATCTAGATTCCTCCCCCAATACTTGTAATCAAGTAATTAGTAGTTAGTAATTTAGAATTTCCTTTCTGTAGATCTTCTAATGTTGATTTAAATTTATAAATATAGATGAGCATGTATGTATATATATTTATTTGAGGCAACATGCAACAAAAAAGAGGAAGAGGTAAACAAAATATTGGCTTTGTCTGAACTGTGGTGCAGTTCAGAGCTGAAATCAGATGCTTAACAATTGGAACACAGCATTTCAGAGTTTAATGTACATTAGCACTTCAGTCAGCTCAAAGGAGATCAACTAACTGCCTCACACAGGCTGACAGCTTATGGCCTCAGATATTCTTTCATGAGACAACAGTGGTTTTGAGCTCTCCTTAGCACAAGAAAACCCATACCAATTAAGGTCTGTGATTTTCTGAAGTGTGTTGTTTAAATAAAACTCCACTCTGCTGAGCAATATATTCACAGACAGATCTGGCTCAAGTTCAAGAAACCAAGAATGCTGAAGTTTGTTTTCCCTACCTGTAGAGAACTGTATCACTCTCTAGATGAGATGTTGTCCTAACCAGTTTGAGAAGCTGGCTGTGATCCAAACTAAACACCCCCTGAAGACCCTCTGTTTGGCATCTGCACTATACTATACAATAATCCAAGAACAAGACAGAGAAAAATGAAGGAAGTCATGATGCTTTAGAGATCTGACAAAGCTTGATAAAACCCATGACCTGCCTGTTTTTCTGCATGGAATACTAGACAGACAGTCTAACTGTGGAGAAATCTGAAGCATTGCTCCCAAAGGTGGATGGTCCTGGCTAGTTTCCCAAGTCTACATTGAAAGTAACTGCACAGTGAAAGCCTGTTTAAGATTTTTCTTTCTGGTATTTACATGATTATATATTTAGAACTCTATTAACACAGACACTAATTCACTGAGAATGAAATAATCCCATTTCACACTTTGAATTTACGGTTGGTGCCAGAGACTGTAAGCTTGGTTGGAGGATTTTATGCAGCAGTCTATCATTCAAACATTTATTTCTAGCGGTGCTGGTGCGGATTGATAGAAAGTATACGAGAAGGTTAATCCTATATATTTAGTAGTAAAGCAGGTTGTACTAATTTCTTACAAGTTCTGCTTACTTTCTCTAAACTCTTTAATTATCTGGATTCCATCAGATCAGCAAGGACTGTTCTTTGGAGAAAAGATAGTAAGAAGGAAAAGAAAAAACAGAGGAAGTAGCATAGTGAGGAAGATACAGGAATGATAAAAGAACGTAGAAGTTAATATGTGAGATAATTTCTTGGTTTAGGCTTCATTTTGTCCTGTAGGAGTAGAATCCTTGGTTTGCTGCAGGAATAGTCCTTTGTACAGCAATACAGAAGGCATTCAGCACATTTAATGTACAGTTCAGAGTTTCTAGGAATAACTGCTCAGGCAAATAGAGAAGATATTGTAGTTTTCTGTGAAAAAAAAAATGAATAAAGGCTTCATTATAATGAGGATGGTGAAACACTGGAACAGGTTGCCCAGAGAGGTGGTAGATAGCCCATCCCTGGAGACATTCAAGGCCAGGTTGGACAGGGCTCTGAGCAGCCTGATCTGGTTGGAGATGTCCCTGCTCCTTGCAGAGGGGTTGGACTAGACGACCTTTAAAGTTCCTTCCAGCTCAAACTATTCTATGCTTCTATGATTCTGTGTGTAGTAACTCTGCATAGAATAACTTATTATCATAAGAGGATACTTTCTTATTGTGAAAAGGACCTGTGAGAAAAATGAAATGTTGGTTGTTAAACACATTAACAAACTATTTTAATGCTTGTAAATCTTCGTGTACTTTGATTCTAATGTTTATATACTTTTGTGTGTTTTGTGTATCTGTGGTGAATTCTTGAGTTTCCAGACATGAATGTCTCTCCTTCAAGACTGTAAACCTATTTGGTAGTATTCTCAGTGACAACGCACATTAATTACATGTTTAATTCTCCTTTGTTTCCAGATCTGAGCCTTATGCTTTGCAAATGTTTTGTGGAATGAACCTGCTATTTAAAATCTGTGCTTTCCCATAACCGCAGTCCACCATGTCTTAGCTGATAACCCAATATAGCCATATTTTAGAAGAAACAATTCACTAGGTCCTTAACAACACTTTGTTAAGTGATGATGGTGTCAAGTACAGCTTGACATACATCAGCACAATGTCAAGAAAGAGAAATCTAATTCATTCACCAAAGCAAACTGCAAAAGTGGGAAAACATCCTTTTGCTAGATTACTAGTTCATTTGGTAGAAGTTTAATTTCTTATGTGAAATTATTTAATGGCTTCTCTTCCTAAACCACTAACATGCTACCAAAGCACAAAACACACAATAAGCATTTCTGAATTCTCATTTAATGGAAGCTGGAAAGAGCAAAACTGGTTCAAAAGATCTGACCAACTAGTTTTTATTATATGAACACTATTTTAAATATAATTATATTTTTTAAATATAAGACTTATATTTAAGTCAACTACGATAGAGTTGGAAGAAGGGTATTGTCTTTTTGCCCGTTTTTCCTGTACAGCTGACCAAAACTCCAGAAAATGCCGTGCATTTGTTTATCCTTTACAGCTTAGTTAGAAATTTGGGCCATTGAAATTATCTTTAACATTACAGAATTAGTTTCTGTTAAACTTTGTTGTGAAAACAAAACAAAAAAATTTCTGTGTTTAAGTGAAGAGAATGCCTGAAAGAAATCTGAGAATGAATCTGAACATTGAAGTCATGGATGGAGAGTGATAGACTATCCCAGTCTTAAACTGATGAGGTTTGAAATCAGAAGATTAAAATTTAATTTTCAAGTTATCTTGGATTAACCATTGTTAGAAATTATTTCTGGGAAGTCATTACCCCCCGGTACAAGAAGGACATTTTTTAAAGACCAGTTTATCTTGATGGAGAAAAAAAAAAGGAGCAAACAAAGCATAGATTTCAGACCAGACATATTCAAAGCATACTATTATGTACAGACATAATGTACAGATATAAGCATGCTGTAGAGGCACTACTGACAATTAAATGCTGCTAGGAAGTCTAACTATACTCACTTTTATAAAACATTCTGCACCTCTGAAATTTTAGGAGCCATGGGTAGAAAGAATGCAGTATATTTTATAGTGTTCTATATCTTTGCTGAGATAAAAAACTCACAGCTACTTCTGTGTGTTGCATGTTCCCCTCCTTCAGTTTATCTCAACAACAGCAGAGAGAAAGCTCACACTTCCTATTTCTTAGCTAAAAGAACTCATCTGCAAGAAGCAGGGACATCTCCAACTAGATCAGGTTGCTCAGAGCCTCATCCAACCTGGCCTTGAATGTTCCCAGGGTTGGAACATCCACCACCTCTCAGGGGAACCTGTTCCAGCGTTCCATGACCCTCATTGTAAAATTTTTTTTCCTTATATCTAGTCTGAATCTACCTCTCTTTATTTTAAAACTATTACTTCTCATCCTATCATAACAAGTCCTGCTAAACAGTTTTTCCTCGTCTTTCCTGTAGGTCCCCTTTACGTACTGGAAGGCTCTATAAGGTCTACCTGAAGCCTCCTCTTCTCCAGGCTGAACAGCCCCAACTCTCTCAACCTGTCCTCGTAGGAGAGGTGCTCCAGCCTTCTGATCATCTTCATGACCCTTCTCTGGACTCATTCCAGCAAGTCCATGTCCTTATGTCGGGGGCTCCAGAGCTGGATGCAGTATTCCAGGTGGGGTCTCACAAGAGCAGAGGGGCAGAGATGCAGACCAGGATGTGGCTGGCTTTCTGGCCTGCAAGCACACATTGCTGGCTCATGTTGAGCTTCTCATCCATCAACACTCCCAAGTCCTTCTCCTCAAGGCTACTCTCGATCCATTCTCTGACCAGTCTGTACTTGCGCTTGAGATTGCCCCAATCTATGTGCAGGACCTTGCACTTGGCTTTGTTGAACTTAATGAGGTTTGCACAGGCCCACCTCTCCCGCCTGTCAAGGTCCCTCTGGAGGTCATCCCTTCTCTCCAGTGTGTTAACTGTACCACACAGCTTAGTGTCATCGGCACACTTGCTAAGAGTGCATTCAATCCCACTGTCCATGTTGTTGACAAAGACATTAAACGTAGTCAGTCCTAATACTGACCCCTGAGCAATGTCACCCATTACTGATCTTCACTTGGACATGAAGCTGTTGACCACAATGCTTTGAGTACGACGATCCAGACAATTCCTAATCCACTGCGTGATCTGTCCATCATGTCCATATCTCTCCAGTTTAGAGACAATGATATCATGTGGGACAGTGTCAAATGCTTTGCACAAGTGCAGGTAGATGACATCAGCAAAATACACTCTTATATAGTTGATATATTATCCCATGAAATTCAGAAAGGATTTTGCAAAATTTTTCAAAAATCTTGTTTATGTGGACTTTGTAACAGGTAAGTAAACTGAACCACAAAGAAAAGTTTGTAACTGATTCTCTTTCCAGAGGGCTGCCAAACTCCTAAATTTCCATATATATGATTACTATGGAAGTTCATAGGCCCAAATGCAGGTGCATATACTGATCTGAAAGTACTGAAATCTAAATTTTCAACTAGTTTTTACTACTGTAAAGCTCCTCTAAGCACCTATATAGACTTATGAACATATTGGCCTGAATAGTTGATTTTTGTCTGTAAGCCACAGCAAGGAAAAAAAAAAAATGAAGAAAGGAAAAAAAAAAAAAATGTGTTGACTATTGCACCTTTTTCACTTTTATCACTCCATCAGCTAACAAAGAGTGTTAATTCTGCTTGGTCAAAACACTTTATTTCATGTGTTTGCTTTTTTAACCTTAAATAATATTTTGGCAAGTTTCTAAATGCCTAAAAGATAATATTTCAAATCCTTTAAATATTTAAATTATGATTAGTTTAATTCTTAACTTCTGAAACTGCATGCTTTGTACATATACATCCACAGCTGTCATCCAGAACCAGTGATAAAATATTGATCCTTAAATCTATCTTCAATAAAAGAAAGAAACTTTTTTTTGCCCTAAGTTTTGGTTAGGATAATTTTTGACGGCAAAAGACATAACATGTTGCTTGAGAAAATAAAACTGAAATGTATTTGAAGTTTCTCATGATTGTCAAAATTGCATTAAGGGAATGCATCAGTGGGCAGAGTGCAGGGAAGATGGTCACAATTGCAAAATAAATACAATTTATCATTTGGCTCCACAGTTTGTCACAGTCCTGCCTGTCTGTGTTTCCCTGGTCTTGATACTGCACAACTGCAGTCAAATGACTGTTTTGTACTTGATGTAAATAGATGTAGGAGCATAATCGATCTACCTGCTGCAGTACCATAGTCTGTGTAAACAATATAAGACCTAGTTTGATATTTCTTCCCTTTATCAAGTTCAGATCTCCTCTTGACAATACGTAATGGTATAGTTAATCCACCAAGTAGCTGGAGGGGTTGATTTTTTTTCCTTTTTCTGTTTTTGTTTCTTTTTTAACAGGTTATATCTCTGCATATAATTTCAAAATCCTGAAAATTACTGACTTACATTCTAAAAGGAATAAAGGAAAGGACCCAGAAGAGAGTGTGGGAGAAAAAAATGACATATTGCTAGAAAATTATTTTAAAGATAATGCTATTATCAGTGAGTATAGGCAACTTATTTTCAAAACTGTAGTGGTGACTGAAAATTATATATGCACAAATTAACCTCATTCTGCTCAAGTGAATGCCACGTGAATTTTTCCAACGGTAGTAACTTTATCTGTGATGAAAAGGAACAAAATACAGTCATACACAATGTTAAACTGGAAGTTCATAAATACAGAAGGCTGATTTTAAGCTCCTCAGGAAAACTCAAAGAACTGTCTCATTTAAACAACTCTTAATACTGCGACTTTTAAAACATGAAGTCAAAGATGCATAGTCCATCAGCTTGTTGCAATCTGTCTGAGCCTTATCAGTCCACACAGTTAACGTACAAAGAATTCAGATGAAAGTGAGGCAAAAAAAGAAAAACAGTACAAGAAAAATGTGGAGAAAAAAGGGAAACCAAAGAAATGCTCTTGTATTGTAAGGAAATGTGATTTGAAACCTTCCCTATTGTAGTGAAAGAACTACCCTCCTTCAGCAATGAGAGTTCCATTTTGCCTGACTTTTTTTCTATTTTCAGCAGGTGGTGGGAGGAAAGACTTGATTTAGCTATGATTAGCATTCTCCCATAGGAAGCGTTAAAGTATTAATAAATATTTATTAAATTGTACTTTCAGAAAAATGTAGAAGAAAATTGTCTTGAGGTGCATGATGAAAATCCCATTTTGCCTATAAACAGGAAAAATAAATTGTTCCTCTTCCAGCTTTGTGTGAGATTATGTGTGTTAGCTTTTAGCAATCAGATGGCAAAGCAGCACTGCAGAAATACTGTACAGACGAGTCACTTTATTCACAAACAGAAGTTTGACTCAGGTATGTGATTCTTAGCAGGATTTTCTTTAATGACGGTTAAGTTGTTATAAGATTAAACTAACTGGACTAGAAGTTCCTAGTAAAGAGCTCAAAAAAATAGTAGACTTGCTTCCTTCAGTGTATTATAGTTACGTACTTGAGTTGTGCAGAAAATGTGGATAATGTAAAGGGAAGGCAAACTGAGAACATAAACAAGAGCTACAATTAACAGCTGAGAAAGGCTGTGTTCTAGTCTCAACTTTTTGTTTTTCTGTGTTATTGCATACTCCCAGTGTCAGTTTATTCATCTGAACAATGGACATAATGAAGCTTATTAACATCAAGCTTTTGAAAAGCTGCGGGTTATAAGCGTTTGACATAATCATGTCATATGCCAAATCAGTTATTGTTATTCATGATCCTTTAGGGATGAATGTGTAACTTGCTTACTTGTCTTTTATTTGTATTTATCATGTCCATGGTAATTCCTGTGAAACTAAATTACTTTAAGTTACAGCTTCTCACCTCTAGCCCTTTGTCTGATATTGTGAGTTGGGTTGAGAAAATACTGTATTCCAATTCTTCACCTAATCATACTGTATGCCTTGATAAAAGATTGATTTTTCTTAACTGAGTTTATGTGAATGTCATTAATGATCATAACATTAACTTGATTGCTCCGCTTCTAATCTAGTCACAGAATTTGATTGTTGTATGAACTGCTGAGCTTTCTAATTTTTTTTTCTTTTTTTTTTTTCCTGGCCTCTCATTGAACTGTTAGAAATTTCAGGAGGGGAGAAGAAAAGACAAAGATGCAAAGCAACGGGGTCCAAAAGAGCCCATTGCAAAAATAATAAAATATCTTGGTGGGATAAAGTCTGTGTGCTAACAACTGCTTTTAGAAGACCTTTGTCTGAGGCCCTGGAGTCTCCTTCTGTATCACTTACTTGAAATCAGAATTAACAACAGTGAATCTTGCATATTATCAGCATGATCAGGACAAAGCCTGTGGTGCTGTGGGCAGACATACAATAGAAGGGATTGTGGTATGGTGTGGGAAGGTAACGCAGAAAGGATACAAAAGCCCACAGGGACACAAGTAAAATTATTTAGGTTTAAAATAATTGTAACATACATTTTAAAGAGGCAGCTGAACTGCAAACCTGTATTGATTTTGCTTATTAAAAGGAATGGTTCTGGTTTTATTTTCATACTAGCAAGAAGCTTTTTTGACAAGGAAACTATGAACAAGCAGCAGCACCACCACCACTCTGAAATCAGAGCACCAATAGTTTTGCTGTACAGGAGGAAATTATTTTCTGAAATACAGTTTATGCAAGCATTTTAGTTAGTCTAGTTTTTAAATAGTTTCCCCATATAGTGCTTCTTTTCAAGTACTCAAATGAGGTGCCAAAGCTCCATGGAAAGTTTTAATACTTCTGTTGTTCACACACATATGTATTATCAGCTAACTGTACCACCGACGAAAACCGCCAGATTAGCACCTTTGGACACCAAAAGTCTCTATTTATTCATCTAATAGATAAAACATGATAAATACTGCAGTATGCTCCCTTCCATGCACAGACAGTCTGAAAGGCCAAGCTGTTGTCCTGGAAAGTCTTATCCATAGAAAAGAAAAAGAGAGGGGAAAGTCCATCTCTAAAGTATAAGGAACACTTGATTTTAAAGACACCTGAGATTCTGAAATAGAATACATAGTTGAGAAATATGATAGAGGTTTTTCTAAAATGGGCTACTGTGTAAGTATTTTAAAGAAGATGGAGGGACAACTTCTGTAGCTGGACCTATTTGTATGATCTCAACAGTCACAAACTTACAAATTATTAAATTATTTCACAAGCCCAGGTTCATAATTCATGGGGAGTTCTTTCAAACAAACCACTCACTGCATAGTTTAAAATGCCTCAATGCATTTCAAACTACAGGTCAGTGTGAATAAGGTGGAGGAATACAAGGAAGCAAGAAATTAAGCATAAAAGAGAATTAGTTATTTGTTGTTAAGGAAAAGAGCGCAAACAGGTCATGAGGTAAGGACAAACATCATAAGTAATGTAGATCCTGGCTTTTCCTGTAAGTATGATAACACATATGCTATAATTGGAGGGTAATATGGGGACAGTATGTGACAGGGAGAGACAGGAACTACTGGGCCTGACAGGCAGAGCAGGTAAAGAGCAAAGAAGTGAAATGTTGCAGCAGTATGTTTGATTCTCTTCCCTGAGAAAGTAATTCTTTGCAACACAAGATGACTTTATAAAGGTAGAGAGAGATAATACAGTACTTAGAAAGCTTGTAGAAGTCAGTTTGTCTTCTCTGCTTGCCATTCTCTCATCTTAGCAGAGATGGAGGCTTTTGTAAAGTGGGAATTTAACTGCAGAAGAGACAGGGTGGCATAAAAAACCCCTAATTCTCCACCAATGCATTTGCAGTATCTTTATCATAGTATATTTTAATCATAGAATCATAGAATACTAACGGTTGAAAAAGACCTCTATGATGACCAAGCCCAACTGTCAACCCAACATCACAATACCTATTAAATCATGTCACAAAGTGTCACTTCTATGTGTTTTTTGAAGACCTCCAGAGCTAGTGACTCCACCACTTCCCTGTGCAGTCTGTTCCAATGCTTGACCACTGTTTCAGTAAAGAAGTGTTACCTAATATCCAACCTAAACCTCCCCTGGTGCAACTTGAGGCCATTTCCTCTCATCCCATCACAGAATCACAGAATCACAGAATTATCATGATTGGAAAAGACCTAAAAGATCATCCAGTCCAACCATCACCAATACTTCTCAGCTAAATCATATCCCTCAATACAACATCCAAACGTTTCTTGAACACCCCCATGGTCGGTGACTCCACCACCTCCCTGGGCAGACCATTCCAGTGCCTGACTACCCTTTCCGAGAAGTAATATTTCCTAATGTCCAGCCTGAATCTCCCCTGGTGCAGCTTGAAACCATTGCCTCTAGTTCTATCACTGTCTACACGAGAGAAAAGGCCGACCCCTAGCTCACCACAACCTCCCTTCAGGAAGTTATAGAGAGCTATAAGGTCCCCCCTGAGCCTCCTCTTCTCCAGACTGAACAATCCCAGCACCCTCAGACGCTCCTCATAAGGCCTGTGCTCTAGACCCCTCACCAGATTTGTAGCACTCCTCTGAACACGTTCCAGGGCCTCAATGTCTTTCTTGCAGTGAGGGGCCCAAAACTGAACACAGTACTCGAGGTGCGGCCTCACCAGTGCCGAGTACAGGGGGACAATTACCTCCCTGTTCCTGCTAGTCTCTTTGCAGTAATGAACATTTTTTTTCCAGGACAAGCTTTCTAGTTAATTGAAAACTCTTTAGTGTCAGAGTAGAGCATTAATTTCTGTGTGGGAAAGAAATCCTGTTATATGTATTATGATTTAAACTTTCAATGAGTATTGTTTTTGTTCTCAGAACTGAGAAAAATAGAGACAAAAACCATAGAGTGTCTTAAGCAATTAATATAGAAATAGACTTCATATAAACCCAACAAAATATAAGGAGATGGTTATATATAGTGAAGAAACAGAGAAGAAACTGTTAGTTAACACTGATATTAGTGGAGAGAATAATAATTTGGAGTTGTATCTCATAGCATGAGGCAGGAGTGGTTCCAGTCAGCACAAGAGTAGATTTTCTGGGGGTTCAAACTGAGGTTGAATTTATCAAAGGAAAATATTAACTAAAATCAGATGGATGAGTGTAGGAATGAGGGTTAGGTTTGGTTTTCTTCCTTTGATTATGAAAGCTATGAAACCGTGTCACTGTCTCCAAAGGCATGCCCAGTCACTTGGACTACTTAAGAGATCACCAAAGTAATCCCTTCAGAACATAGTAAAAAGCACTGCACTGGACACGCAAGACAAATGAGTGGGGTCACTACCTCTCACAACCCTGAAAGAAAACTGTAAATTAAAAATAAACCTACAAAATTACTAGCACAGTGTGGTGACAAAGTATGATCTTTAGATTAATGATCCTATGTTGTCCTGTGTCCTTGATCATTTGCCAGAACCCCCTACCTGCTCCATAACTAAATGTGTTTAACCATAACAGCACTGGTCTTCATTTTACCTGCACAGGGTAAACAAGTTCCATTAATGAAAGTGGAGTTTTAGCATATAGAACCTGGAACATAAATCTAACTTTAACATTGATGCTAACCTGATGAGTCCTATTGTTCATAGGGTAATCATGAGTTGTTCATTCACATTCTTCTTTCTACCTTTTATTTTTGCACGGATCACTAGTAAACAATTTTTTTTTTCTAGAAAATTCTCTTTAATCTCCACTTAAATTATTTCCAGTCAACCACCATGCCCACTGAAGTAAACATATTCTATATATCCCCTCCATTACAAGAATCCTCACCCTACCCTGTGGAGCTCAAACATTCTAGCTGTTAATCAAACTCTTGGTTACCAAGACTGCCTAACACTGAGCTGCAATCAGAAAATACATGAACCTGTACTCCTTGTTTTATCACATATCAGTATTTTCAATGTCAGATGCCATACATCTCTACTAACCACAAAATGTAAGATCTAGTAATGAACTTATGTCCATGCTGTCTGAAATCCTGTCCCAAAAAGGAACCTGCAAGAATGACTGTAAAACATTAAAGAATACCAAACATATGTTTCCTTAAGCCATTTGAAATTAGATCACTTTATGCACAAATATTTTAACCACAGTACATCTTTCATTTCTGTAACTACCTAGTCATATAATATTTTTCCACAGATGCCTTGACTCTTTTAGTGCAAAAGATAAACCTGTTCTGGAGATTAATAATATTTGTGTAGTAAAAAAGACTATTACTTGTCAATTTACTAACTCATTCATGATAGAAGTTAAAAACTCAGAAAAATGAAGCAGGTACTGATTCCAGAAAAATGAAATTAGGAGCATCCAATTAACACCTCTAATCTGAGCAATTGAAAAGCATCCTGGAAAGCTGTGTTCTATTTCTTTAGTTGGCACAAAACACTGAAATGTAACTTTTTCTTGGTGGTTTTTTTTTTTTTTTTTCCCCAGAATCAGGTTCCTTACTTCTTCTGTACAGCACTTGTAACTCTGATTTGCTGCAATAACAAGCTGCTGGTGCCATAGATGAAAAGCACTATGCTCTGAACACACAGAACATGGTGTGCTCTGCACACCGTGCTCTGTGAATTAAGTACACAGGCAAATTGTTTACAGATCAACATTTCCAATAACTAAATAATGCAAATTTGTATGAACAGTACCTCAGGTCTATTGAGAAATGTAAGGGTAGTTCTTGCCATGTCTCTTGTTTATGCACTGTAATACATCTAGATCCATGGAGATCTTCAAATTTGTCATTATGTTTTGTCTTTGTCACAGCAAGAAAGAGAAAACAGGGATTCTTCTGCACTCAAACCAAAAGATTTTAAACTTGGGATAAATTAGATGTTCCAATGGCTCTTCATAATATGGATTTATGGAACAATTGAAAAGCAATGCTTCCATTTAGAAAAAGGTCAGCTAGTAACCCATGTCCTAACCAGTATATTACAATATTTCTAAGGAGCATCACTAGTAGACCTAAGAATCTTTGGTTCTCATTCTGAAGGTTGTCAAGTGATATATGTTTACCCTTTTACAAGGCTGAGCAAATCCCTCTAAGGGTTAGCATAACTACCCACTTTTTTTCCTCTTAAGGTTAGTAGATTCTCTTAAATGTGGAAGAAAATAAAGGAGAAAAGTCTTAGGTCACGAAAATAATCTTTTTTTTTGTTCCCTCTCTGCATTTCCTGCTCCTGTAACTTTTGTCTTTCCTAAATAGAAGGCTGCCTTGTAGGACATCCTATCCATAGCTCAGAATTAATCAGCCTATGTAGAGATCAGGAGCTGATGTACTTTCAAATGGGATGCAATTTACATTTATATTGTGGTAATTTTCATTATTCCTGTTCATCTTCAACTCTGATACTTCATTAAAATCGTGTATTCATTCCATAAGCAGCTCAAAATGTAGGTCCTAGACAGTCTTCATTAACTTTTCAAAAGCAGCTACATAAGGGCCAGTTAGATTATACACATTACCTGTTGTTCCATAGACTTTCTCCAGATGAAGATGCAAATGGACTCCTCAATCTGCTCCTGGTCTCTTCAGTGTTGAGCTTAGTGATGTTTAGCCCCACTCGCGACAAAGCTGCGCAGTCTCTCACTCTCTTCCTCCACCCTCTGACAGAATAGGAGAGACATAATATAATAAAAAAAAAACCAACACCTCTCACCTCTATAAATCACATATTTAAGAACTATCATTAAAATACATACACATCAACAAAAAAAATAACCCCCACAAAAATCACAACACCAAATGAAAATCAACAATTTATTCACAATCAACACCTTGTCCCTTCACCACAGTTAGAACAGCATGAATTTCCCACAATCATTTTTTTCTCTAGCCAAGTTCAGTCTCTGTTTTGCCCATTACTGCTCCCAACTAATATCCTTATCTCAAATTCCTCAGACCCATATTGGGTACCAAAATAACTGTTGTAGTGTAGCCCTGCTCAGGACTGCTATACAGTCTCTCACTCATTCTCTCCGCCCGCCAGTGGGACAGGAAGGAGAATTGGTAAAGAAAAGAAGGCCAAACTCATGTGTTGAGATTAAAAAAAGTTTAAGAGGCTAACAGGAAAAAAAAAAAAATGAAAACAGATGGAAAACAAACCCAAATAACAGAAAATACTGAAGTACATAATTTACAGTACAATAGCTCACAGTATATACTGATGGCCAGCTCCCTCCCAGATAGCAGGAACCTCCCCTTACCACCCTCCTCACTGATATACTGAGCATGATGTCACAGGGTATGGAACAGCCCTTTGCCAATTTGGGTAAACTATCCCAGCTGTTGGCTACTTAGTAAACGATCCCAACTTGGTCCCCAGCCACAGGTGCCACTAGCTCCAGTTCTCTCCTACCTCAGGTGAAAAATAACTATTCTAGCCAGAACCAGGATAGATGTGAACTTTCTTCTAGTCTGCAACCTCATTTTTCTTCATGTAGAAACACATGAGTTGGTGGAGGGGAGGGCAATAACAGGAGTTAAGTACACTTTTGGGTGCATAGTCAGGTTTCATTACAATGTGAGTTTATGATGCAATTGGGATATATGTTAATGCTGGGAAATCCAGAAGCACCCCAGGTACACAATTTTGGAAAGAACAAAGACTCCTCAAACAATATTGGTGGACTTTCTGAGAAGGCAAAGCCAGGCTCTGTGAGATCTGTGACCTACCTGTCCTTCTGTCTTTTTCTTTCTCTGCCTTTCTCTTTTTCTGTCTTTCCTTCTTTCTAACAGAACTATTGAGATCTCTCTTGTTCCTCACAAGTCTGGGTTTCCTTCTGAAGAAAAATGTCTGAATTAATTCAGAAGAGAGCTCAGGGTTATTCAATATTATGGGCAACCAGTGAACACGGTACAGGAGAAAACAAAGTGAACCATTGCAGACAAATTAATTGAAGGTCTTACAAGATAACGTTTCTGCAGCATCCTGCTCTGGGGCATGCAGGTATATTCTTCTTTTTCATGCAGAAATATGTTTTACTTTCACAAGCACAAGAATTTTCCTTGACTAAACTGAAGCCAAGGGTATTAAATCTTTGGAAGTTTATCTGTGACTAACAAACTCTTCATTAATAAGAGTGGTTCACAAATGAACTTAAATTACCATTCCAAACTTCTTAATTATATCAAACTCTACCCTTTCCTCACGTACTAAATAAGATAAAACAGGTTCTTCAACCTCATTTTGAATTCTCTGTGTCTTGTCTCTGCCTATAGTTATTTCCACTTTACCATAGTTGGTGATATTCTCTGGCCTCCAGTATCAGCAAGCATTTAAGGTTCAAGAATATATAATGAGAAGTACCAAGGAACCTTAATAGTACACTATGCTATTGACTTACAATACAATTTAATGTTGCCCAGTCTTCTAAACTCTGAATTACGTATCATGTTTAAGTATGCAAATTAGTTCTCATGCTATCCTCACTATTACTCAGGTTGTATAGACAAATATAGAAGCTAAGTCTGACCTGTTCATAAGCTGAAGGAAACAGAAGAATCATAACTGCTCTGGTATAATATTTTCTGCCTTTGTTTTGCTTGCAGCCATCACAACACTTTTGTAAAAGCTCTCAACTCCCATACATTTTATGGTCTTTTTCTTGCCATGCTTTCAGAATTTTTGATTTTGTCTCACTCACACAACTCCTTTGTACTACCGGTCCCTTTGCTTTTGCATTCCATTTCTAATTTCCAATTTTATTTTATCCCAGTGACTGGGATTTTTTTTTATTAATACCTACTTTGAACCAACTTTATGCTTAGTGTTGATGAGAATTTGCCAGTCCAACTAAAACCAGGAGAAGACACAGCTCAGCCTTCCCTAAAATCCTACTCTGTATTCTTTGAACTAAGTACTGAAAAAGTAACGAAAAAAATTTCCCTGAAACCCACAACCGTCTCCAAACATGGCCTAACTATGAAATGTCAGGCCTTAGTTATTCCTCTATTGAACATCTGGCTAAAGTTTCCGGATAAAGTTCATAGTAAAGGATTTTATTTTTAATGGATGGTAAAATTTAAATAAGATCTTAATAATTAGGATTACTATTGAACTTCTATTAGAAAGTCAGGCTCAGCAACACTCTTAATGTGTGGGTATTATTATCCTTTTTATAACCAAATAAAACAGACATCTTTGTATATGCTTTGACTTTGGGATATAAGTGAGTTGAGGCTCGTACCCTTGCAGATACACTGCAGTCATTGTATCTGGTCAAAAACTGAGATGCCATGTCCAAAAGTAATTAAGTTAGTTCTAATTTTGTATAAGCATACAAAAAGTGTTTGCTCTTAAAATAAAAGTCTGACAAGAAACTAATCTTTCTTTCTGTCTTTGGGATTTGTACAAGTATAGGAAATATTAGTATGATAGAGCTAGTATGTGTCAAATATGATGCGTCAGGAGCTTAGAAAAAGTTTTTCCTTCTTGGAACTTGATAATAAGATGATGGCTAGGTACAAATGTCCATGCTGACTTTCACATTGACTTCAAAAAAAAAAAGAAAGAGAAAAAAATAATCTGCTTGCATGTCTGTTCTGTTCTAGTCTAGTCTAGTTCAAACAGTTTCTAGTCTTTTCAATTCTGCTAATTATAGAATTACATAATCATAGAATGGTTTGGGCTGGAAGGGACCTTTAAAGGTCATCTAGTCCAGCTTCCCTGCAGTGAGCAGGGACACCTTCAACTATATCAGGTTTCTCAGAGCCCTGTCCTACCTAGCCTTGAATGTTTCCAGGAAACGGGGCATCCACCACCTCTTTGGTTCCAGTGTTCCACCACTCTCATTGTAAAAAATGTCTTATATCTAATCTAAATCTATCCTGTTTTAGTTTAAAACCATCACCCCTTGTCCTATCACAACAGGCCCTGCTAAAAAGTCTGTATCCATCTTATAAGCCCGCTTTAAGTATCGCAAGGGCACAAAAACGTCTTCCCAAAGCCTTTTCTTCTCCATGCTAAATGACTCCAGCTCTTTCAGCTTGTCCTCATAGGCGAGGTCAGCCATCTGATCATTTTTGTGGCCCTCCTCTGGACTTGCTCCAAGTGGTCCATGTCTGTGCCGTGCTGAGGACTCCAGAGCTGGACACAGTACTCCAGGTGGGGTCCCACCAGAGTGGAGTAGAGGAACAGAATCACCTCCTTCAACCTGCTGGCCACGTTTCTTTTAATGCAGACCAGGACACGATTTGCCTTCTGAGCTGCGAGCGCACATTGCCAGCTCATGTCCAGATTTTCATGCACCAGTATCCCCAAGTCCTTCTCCATAGGGCTGCTCTCAATCCCTTCATCCTCCAGCCTATTTTGATACTGGGGATTGTTTCAACTCATGAGGTTCACATGGGCCACTTCTCAAGCTTGTCCAAGTCCCTCAGGATGACATCCCATGCCTCAGGCATGTTGACCACACCACTCAACTTGGTGTCATCTGCAAACTTGCTGAGGGTGCACTTGAGCCCACTGCTATGTCATTGATTAAAATGTTAGACAGTACTGGTCCCAGTACAGACCTTTGAGACCTCATCACTGATCTCCATCTGGACATTCAGCTGTTGACCACTACCCTCAGGATGTGACCATCCAACTTCTTCCTCATCCACCAAACAGTCCACCCATTAAATCCATATTTCTCCAATTTAGAGAGAAAGATGTGAAGGACTGTGTCAAAGACCTTACAGAAGTCCAGAGAGATGACATCTGTAGTTCTTCCCTTGTCCGCTGATGTAGTCACTAGTTCGGCCGGGCAGGACTTGTCATTAGTAAAGCCATGCTGGCCCTCTCAAATCATCTCCTTGCCTTCCATGTGCCTCAACATAGGTTCTAGGAGGATTTCTTCCATGATCTTATCAGGCACAGAGGTGAGGTTGACAGGTTGGTAGTTCCCAGGATCCTCCTTTTTACCCTTTTTATAAATGGATGTAATATTTCCCTTTTTCCAGTCAACAGGGCCTTCACCTGACTGCCATGACTTTTCAAATATCATGGAGAGTGGCTCGGCAACCATATCAGTCAATTTGCTCAGGGCTCTGTGATGTGTCTAATCAGGTCCCATAGACTTATGTATATTCAGGTTCCTCTGGTCATCACAAACCTGATCTGGGGGAAACTTTGCTCCCCCAGTCCCCATCTTGTAGTCCATCCACTTGAGACATGTGGGAAGAGAGATTGCCAGTGAAGACTGAGACAAAAATTTTGATTACAATAGTCTTATCCTTTACAAAACCACCCTAAATCATGCTTTATTTGAGCTGAAGAAAGTCAGAACCATCTGAACAGACAAATGGTGAAATTGTTAAACAGTTTATTTTCAAAATGGTGATATTAGCAGTAGTGGTAGTATTAGACAGCACGATCAATTACTGCCACTTGTCAAAATATACCTTAAGACTGTAGAAATGTGTAAACCACCAAGAGGCCAGAGTCAAAATAGCCTGTTCAAATGAAATGTCCTAAATTAAACTCCTTGTATTCCAGGAAGACACAGAGCTCTTCATACATAGCTCCAATTAGAGAGCTCTGAATGACATTGTTTTGTGTTAAGTCATTCAAGCCTACCTTTCTTCTTAACACCAAAAATGTACGCTTACTTTTGTATGGTAATATTTGGCAAGTGTGAAATACTTTTGTGTCTAGCCTAAGATTAACAGTGCTTGTGTTTTGTGTGTGTATTTACAAAGTCTATGTAGTGTGTATGCATTTCTCTACTGACAACAAGAAGGGTTTGGTATACGGAGGTTTGTGCTGTGTGCATTTGAGGTGACAATAGCAAATTTGCTTTCAAGCTTCAAGTTATTTACATTTTTTGAAAGTAGAATATGTCAGAATTATGAAATTGGATTTTAATATTTTTAAATTAAGAACTCAAATTCTAACTACAAAAAAAAATAAATTTTCTATTAAAAATCATTACAAATCTTTAGAGGTATTAATGAATGTTTGAAACTATCAATAGAAAGATGAAAAATTCACATACTTTCATAAACCAAATAAAGGAAAATAGATATAAATCAGAAATATTATCCCATTTTCAAGTAGAAATTTGAAAAATATTTAAAGAGGTTTGATATACCAATCTGTAAGGTGACAAGTGAATTACAGAAAGGTTTTGTTTTATTTTCTCTGTCTAAAACAAAGCTTGTGATTGACAGTGACTGAGAACATTTCTCTGTGTGTGTTCTGGTTTTGAGTTCATGCCTTGTGTGGAAATAAATTAGAACTGAAAACAGGTTTTTATTTCCCCATGTCATAGCCTTGTATGGGAGACCACATAAACATTAAACCTATGCTCTTTCATTGTATTCTCTAAGCAAATACTCACAATTGTGCATTACATCTTGAAATAATTTTTAATAGCCATTTTTCTATATATTGCTGCTTTGTTGTCTTTAGGTATCATCAATAGCATTGTTTTGTTGGTAGTGGTCATTTTAAGTTCTTCCCTGTTTTTTTTAAACCTTTGGTTTTGCCTTTTCTGTTTCTAACCCCCTCCCACCTTTCTTCCTCGCCTCATGTACACTCCTCCCTATCATCCCCCCATCTCCTTGCTGCAATCGATAACGAGCATGTACTTGCATCTGTTCAGGAAGAACAGAGGCCAGACCAGATGTGACCTGTGATTTACCAAATGGGATGCAAACATAAGGAATGCTGTCTGCCATCTGTTGATGTAGAAACCAGTAGAGCTGGACTAGCATTTCAGCAGAGCGCTCCCAGTGGGAAACTGCAAAGGAAACTCATCTATTTCATTATTTTCTCTTCTTCTGACCTGACAGTTCCTCTGCACGAAAAGTGTCTTGCAATGAAGCTGTAAGAGTTTACATCTAAATGCCTGTGCTCTAGGGAAAATAAAAGAAGGCTTTTTACAGCTTATGCTTTATATTTCTGCCAGAAACATTAGTACGGAGATGATACTTTTCTCTACAGCAAACTGATAGATGAAGCTGCTCTCTGAAATGGATAGGGCAAACAAAGCCTTTGGTTTTTGTCCCTCTCCTCTCCCCTTCTTTTCAGTGCACATGAAAGGGTCCTGCGAGTGCTGAAGGAAATGAAGCAGGTGTTAGTTACAAAAAAGATCCATGTCTCCACTTCATCCTATTTCCAAATTACCCCACCAAGGAACATCTGCTTTCTATTTCAAAAGAGGAAATGCATAACTTAGGAGAGTGATCCTTGTGTGTGATCTAAGAGGATCTTTGCTATATGCTTACGCACTGATGCAAACTGTTAACATACGAGTTGAAAACACGAGGATGGTTTGAAATGACAGTTCAAGGTCCAGCAATTCAAAATTACTTGACTCTAAACTGAGATGCAGATCATTCATATCTGGGGACTTTTTTTTTTTTAATTTAGTCAGCATACTTATGATTTCAACTGGATACAATCTGACAACATTTTAAAGGGCAGTGGCACTTTCAGTGCTTTTTAGATCTTTTTTTTTTGTGTGTGTTTTATGTAAACTGGAGCACTATAGAACCAGAAGAGATTTTTATCTACTTCTTTTCATATAGCTTGAGCAGAGGAGCAGTGGAGTGAGTAATTCCCTTCCAGAAATCAGTTTTTCACCTCCAAGAATTGTATAAAGGCAGTTTTATTATAATGGCGTGGATTCCAAATAAGATATTCTCCCCCCGTGCTGCTACCTGCTATTTTTGGCTTAATATCTTTTTTTTTTTTTTTGAAATGTGCAGCTAGAGGAGTCTTAGACTTTATGTTCCTTGAAGATATCTTTCTAATCCTGTCTAATCTGATCCACGCTAAATGCAGCGTTTCACTCTGATATGGCTATTTCTATATCACTGTATTATCAGTTTTATAGATAACAACTCCTGAAAATTGTGTTTGTTTAAATTAACAAAACAAACTATATTCAGAAAAGACAGAAAGATCTTTGGTAACAACGTTGACAACTCTTTTTTTTTTCTTTTTTTTTTTT
>WHYT01016444.1:85525-120920 GCA_009806455.1 Tetrax tetrax
TTTTTTTTTTTTTTTTTTTTTTTTTTTTTTTTTTTTTTTTGAATTGCTGCTCCTTTTAAGGTCACAATGCCCAATAATCTAAAATTCAGCAAAGTTCCACACTAGATCAACAGCATGGATGTTACTAATGAAGAAGATACATGTGTGTGCATATATATATGTATATATATAAAATTTTTAAAATTTATATATACAGTCAGTTCAGTGATTACTTTCAAATGCAATTAGCCAATTTGTATTAGATGGTGCTTCCAAAGTAAGCCTCTGGAGAGCTGAATAAATTAAAGTAGATCTTCTAGGATTCAGCAAGTGCATCATAGTACAGAAATAGCTTTCAAAGAGTCTCCAACTTTTAGTCTTATGCTCCATGAAATGTAGCTCAAGTTGTATCCCTTAGCATAGCAAGGTTTTGGTGGTAAATTAAGGTTAAATACGTGAACTCAGAGTGTTTTATTCTGGACACTTACATCTTATTGTGTAGTTTATATAACTACTGTCTATCCAGTCTGAATTTGAAGACAATGTTACTTTTTAGATACTTGGCTCATCATTATACTCATCACTGTAAACTGCATTGGAAGTTTATCTGCATCTCATCACAAAAGATATAATGGAAAGAAGCAACTAATAGAGAGGAAGGAGTTAGAATCAGGAATGAAGATGAACAAATCTTCTAATCCCATCAACAGATGTATTTCTTATTTGTACTCAGAAAAGAAAGGATGATAACATGCTCTTTCAGATACCTTTGTAATTGAGTTCATCAATATAGTTTGTTATATTAAACACATTTTTTTTAAATATCTATCCATGTTCATAAATACCTCTTTATATATTAAATTTATGAGAGTGTGGATTCCTTTCTAAACGTTGTTTTGACGTGCAGTCAAATGGAGGATAAATGTTTCTGTACGCAAGTAATGAGATTGTTAAATATTGTTTCATTGTTAAATAAAATAATTATACAAGTTGTAAAAACATGTGCCCATTGGTCTTGCAAACACTATCCTATTAAATTTAAAGTTTGTGAAGGAAGAGAAGACTAGAAGAGATTCAGTGTATATTCAAATAAGTTTAAAATTCTGTTTTGTGAGGAGTTTTTCTTTCAGTGTCTTATCTTTGTTCTTTTCTGAAACAGTGACAAAATTGTTTGGTTATTTATTCAAAACAGTTATAAGTTTAATTAAATCTTCTCCCTCAGTTGCCAAGCCCTAGTTCTACTATCAGTTCTGAACCTCAGAGATCTCTTGCAGAGATCAGTTAAAACCAATCCACAATATGAGAGAGTTTAACTTTGCTTGAACAACAGATTTCAGTAACAAAAGTAGTATTGCAGATGTTCAGACACTAAGTACTTAGATGATTCATTTTATCTGACAGTTAAGAAGGCACTCTTAAATATTTGACTAGTATTACATTTTACTCCTTTCTGAAATAGTTAAGTAACTCACAAGTATATAATAAGGGCTACACGAGTTCTTTCTTATGTACTGGATTTCATCTCTTCATTCTGGCCTATTATTGTATATAATAAGAACAACTGAGTAAGAGATTTGGATAAAAACGCATAACAAAGTAATTTCTAGTAGACTTTATTTTTTAAAATCACATCTCAAACATTCCAATAAAATCTATGACATTGACAATTTCTTTTCTGTGTCTGCCAGCTGGCATTAAATGACAATGATCTCAAAAGCTCACAAAAACAAATATATTCTAGGGCGGCTTTAAACCTTGTAGTTCATAGCTATGTTTGGCTAAGCCTTCAGTGAAGCACAAAGTGTAGACTTCTTAATGTTTATAATTTTAGGTTTTAATTTCAATCTATCCACTACTTACAAACTGTATCCCCTCTTTGAATTTGCAATCCCAAGTGGACAATGTCATAATTCTATCCCTATTTAAAGTCATTTTACATAGTAAACCTCTCTTAGTAGGCCATGCATTTTTCATTAGCTATTTATTTGGTTGTGCTTACAAACTGATACTGAGATAAACCGGCAATGGCAGGTATTCTTGATTTTTGACAGGTATATGAGGATCAGGCTTACTCACTGAGCAGGTTAGATAATTATTATATTTTATCATTTGATAGTCTGGGGCTGCAGATACTCACCACTTTATTTTTTTCATCAGGATGGTCTACAAATTGTCCCTTTTCCTGGCCTAACTGATGCATGTTTGTGTATTTCCACACCAAAACCAAATGAACTTGCAAATGTGCCTCGTCTCCCACCAGACATTAATTCTAAAGGACTTTAAAGATTTGGAGTTGATTTCTACAAATCAGATATTGTCAAATGTTCATTTATTTAGAAGTTTTATTCCCTCAGCTCGCCTGTAAGTTTTGATTCAGCTTTAAACTCCTTGTTGTCTTGTATAAGGAAATCTGTCTGGTGATATAAATAAAGCACATAGAGAGCAGTGACAACCCAGGCTGAAGGGAGCAGGGCTGCTCCCACAGGACTCTACACTGTGCTTGGCTTGGAAACAGAAGGGAATTGCAGAAGTCATAGTACTTCAGTGTTTTTCCACATGGTTAACTATATGTGCTCTATGAATCTTTAGGGAAGTGCTTGATCATCTTAAAATGCACATTAGAGGCTCTTAAATGTCCCGGAAAATGTTACCTTTTGAATCTCAGGAGACTACTAGGGCTCTACGGTAATTCAGCCATCAATTCTCTGATGCTGAACTCTGCTGAGTCAAGTTTTTCCAAGACCGTGCACATGTATGTTGTTCAACACTGGAAGCGCACAAATACCCCTGTAAATCTGTGAAGTGCTAGCTCTAGCGTTTTGTTTTATTTTCTGTATCAGATACTCAGTTATATACAGCTCCTCTGCTTTGTTAAAATTGCCATGTCATTGCATTGAGATTTAACTTTTGATGATAGAACCCAAAGTATGGTCTCAAGAATGACATCCCATCCAGGGTAAAACTGAAAATCTGCTATTCTTATCATACATCTGAAAAGGTCACAATAAAAATCTCCAGAACAGATCACTGGCAAGATAAGTGCATATAATTAGAGAAACTGTATTTTAAGGATCATATTTTTGTTTAGATATTATTTTTTTAGTGGCAGCAGATTTGCATTTTTGAGTTATACCTTTTAGTGTTGAGCTTACCATATGTCTTAGACAACCCAAGTTTCAGATCTTACTGCAGAGTAAATAACGATGATGATGCTGCTAGCAACAGCACTGACCACAAATTAGAATTTAAATTTCTAGTCTGTAGGAAAATCTGCTAGTTCAAAATTCTCTTTATATAAAGTAAGAGGAAAAGGATTTTTGGACTAAAAGTAAATTTTTGAATTTCAAAATGTTTTGAAAAAACACCATGGTAAAGATCAAAATGAGTTAATATTATAAGAGCTGAAACCACAACACTGGGAAGCTTGCCTACCAAAAAATGTTTTGGCAATCCAAAACATATATTCTCATTATATATTTCAGTTTTGTAAAGGTGATATTTTCAGGAAATCATAGTTTTATCATTCCTGTTTATTTACTCTAACTTCTGTTTTAACTGCTCTTAAGGATCAATTCCTTGTCATGATTTCCATGCCAGTCAACTACCCCCCTGCTGCTAACAGTGTTTTTATTGTAACACTGAATGTGCTTTAAAAACCTTGGATGAGGTGTGTTATTGAAATAACGCAATTTCATCATTAGTGGTGCATTAAATGACAATGTATGCACAGCCCCTGCCGGAATGTCTCTTTATGTAAAAAGCTCAAACATGATTTATTGTGCAAAGGAATAATGTTACATTGTATCTAACACGGCATACACCATGTTACATTTTCTACCAAAGGTAGAGTACATAAAAATGAAAGATGACACATTAACTCATAATTGCAATGGGACTCGCATACCTTGAGTACATATTTGAGTGCACTTACTTTTAAAACTGTCTTAAGTTTCTATGTATTTTACTTTTAAGCCTCTTATGAACCTGCACAGAAGATAATTGTTTTGAGTTCACTGCAGATTGTTGCAGAGAAGAAAGCTTTATTGTGTACAGTTTTATAGCGATGCTGGCTTTGCTCTCAAAATATTGGTAGCTTTCCTAACCTATCATCACTGAGATTGAATGTATACCTGTAAAAGACTCAACATTGTTGAAACATCAAACCACCACCGGAACAATGGCTTCCCATTATCTTGCAAGCCAACTCCTGTTGTCTTGCGAATCTGAATGCAGAGCTGATTCCGAGAAATTCAGCCCTACCCCCTCCCAGCATGCGGGGGGCATCCATATCACCCGGTAATGGATCACCCCGTAATAGGCATGTACATCACCCGATAATAGACATACATATCACTGCCAGGTGAGGGGTGTGGCTAGGAAAACCAGTTCTTGGAACACAATGAAAACAACCAACATAAAAGGGGAATACACATTCGATGGAATACACATCGATGGAACCAACATCCACAGAATCAACATCAAAACGATCAACATTGGGTGGATTGTTCCCCCATCGAGTGAACTGGACTGTCGGGAATCCACAGCTCCATGGTGGTAGCTATTGCAACTCTTCCCTCTTTCCTTTCTTTCTCTCCTTTCTCTTCCATTTACAAACTTCTTGTTGGGTTAATAAAGTTACCTGGCGCTTGACTCCATTTTGAGTCTTAATTCTGTTCCTGAGAATACGAGCAAAACCACAGTCCAGTGTGTGAGAGGTTCATCCAGCCACCCCTAGCCTCCCAGACTTGTCTGAGGTCAGCTAGAATGCAGGGGGGCCTTCCTCTCACCCGAAATCGGAAAGTGACAATACCATACTTGCACTTTGAGGGAAAATGTGAAATCTAGGTCATAGGGCTCTTTTATACAGAATGTGTAGAAGCACACGTCGTCAACCCACAAGTGCAAATAATCCTACTCTGGCTGGTCTACAAAGTATAGCAGATGTTGCAGGCCATAACTACAATCTTGGATTTGCAGCTGATGAGTAATCTCTCTAAAAACTATTCAACAACTATTGTGAATAGGAGTTTGCCAACACAGGCTCTGTGGAGCTACTTTGGAAAGTCTGTCTTAAATGAGTGGCTCCACTGAATATGTTAAGAAAATACTAAACTGCACTTGACATTCTCACAATACTGTGAGCTATACTTGTTTTGGTCCTTCTGGTTCGTGATGCAAAATATTTTTATTTCAGCTTTTCTATTCTGCACACAAATTAAACAAATATCCTGTACAGTTACTTTCAAACTCTGTGGCCTTTGGATCTATCTTGATTTTTATAGCAGATATTTGACTAAAATTTTCCTTTCTTTTTTTTTTTTTTAAATTTGGGAGGGCCACGCTTTTTGTGGTCCTCTTGATTTTCTTTCAAAAACGCACCAGGTAGTTCAGGATTCATTATGCCTCTCCAGTAATAGATTGAGGGAAAAAGAAATTGTAAGGTATTTTCTGTTGGTTTCATCCTTTTGTTGAACTAAAATTTAGTCTCCAGCTGCATCCAGTAAAGAAATTGTATTAAAAGGGATGATATACAGTGACTGCTTCTTTAGAGACTGCTAAATGTCTTTAAAATAAAGTAGTATTATTAAATAAGCATATACTCAAGAAGACGTATGTCACGTTCCGATTTCGGATGAGAGGAAGGCCCCCTTGCGTTCTAGCCGACCTCAGACAAGTCTGGGAGGCTGGGAGCGGCTAGACCAACCTCTCTCACACCGGAGCGTGGTTTTGCTCATATTCTCAGGAACAGAATTAAGAGTCAAAATGCAGTCAAGTGCCAGGTAACTTTATTTACCCAAGAAAAAATTTGTGAATGCAAGAGAAAAGAGAGAAAGAAAGGAAAGAGAGAGAAAAGAAAAGAGTTTCAGTTGCAATAGCTACCACCATGGAGCTGCGGCGTTCTGACAGTCCAGTTCACTCGGTGGGAGAATGTTCCATCCCATGTTGATTCTGTTGATGTTGATTTCCGTCGATGTGTGTTGTGTGTTGTTTCCCTTGATGTTTTTTCCCCTTTTTCTTGTTGGTTTCATTGCATACTCATTGTATTCCAAGAGCTGGTTTTCCTAGCCGCGCCCCTCACCTGGCAGTGATATGCATGCCCATTACCATCTCAGGGCCCCTCTGTTTTTTTCTTCTGGCCTTGGGTTTGGGCTCATGCGGGGGGCGTAGGGCTAGATTTCTCAGAATCAGCCCTGCATTCAGGTTCGCAAGACAACAGGAGTTGGTTTGAGAGATAACAGGAAGATTCTGGTAACTGAAGTTCCATTGTTCGGGAGGTGGTTTGATGTTTCAACAATGTTGAGACAAATATTTGACACAGTCTTTTACAGCGTAGTCTGCAGAAGTGAAGAACAACATTACATTCAGCTGTGGTGATTTCTGTTCTAGTTTCACCATCTGTACAATGGCGCTTCATATTTAAAATCTTTTTTTTATGGAAATGGAACTAAAATCCACTTCTATGTTTACATTCTTGTACTTGACTGAGTTATTTCTTTTTTCTTCAAGAGAATACAAAACAAAACAAAACCCCCATGAAACTCAATGGATTCTGAAATATTTTTTTTTTTAATTGAAGGTCTAGCAATGGGGATAATAATATCTTAGCAAGCAGGTGTTAACCAGCACAAGAATAGAGGAATGAGTCAGAAATGAACTAACTACATTATATAACTACATTATATGTTGTGGTATAAAACGGACAACTATTGCACTCAAAATAAAATAAGTGGTGAAGAGATAGATATACTTCCACAAACATCTGAAAGGTGTTAACAGATCCAAATAATTTTCCGGTACTCTTAAATTTGTGTTAAGATGTTTGCATACACAGTATACTTGATGAAATGTTACTGAAGTATAACTGCCAGTTTCAGTTTCTCAGCTGTGACCATTTTTAAAGCAGTTTTTAATTCTGATGGCTAATGGCGAGATGTATTCTTCTGAAATTAATTGATGGTACAGGCATTTGAAAAACTGGCTCAAAAAGCAGAAATTAATATGTTATCACTTAAATTAGAGCTGGTTTAAATTAATATGATTTGCCATCTCTACAGCTACTGTTTTAGCTCTTCTGGCAGTTGTGTGAAAGCGGACATGCTCCAATGTTCAAAAATGTTCATCAGTGTCAATGGGTTAGTTAAAGCAACGCCTGCACAGTCACAGTCACAGCAGATCCATTGCACAGTAGTAGATATTGAATCCCAACATTTATTTTTTTTTTTAGGAAATTAACTGTTTTATTTAAATGCTTCACTGAATACAATGCAAGATGCTTCATGCTGATACATGGTGCCAATCTGAACTTCTGAAAGGAAACATTTTTTTGGGACTCAAAGTTGGCTTAAAGCAACAGGAAGCTAAATATATCAGCATTTAGCAGAAATCCATCTCTCTGTCTAAGCTGCCCCCATTTCACATTTTTTCTTCAGGAAAATATACTACTTTTGAAGCAGTACCCTCTCTTTGCATACAAGTGAACAGCTGTCATGGGGAATAGCTATAGAAACATCCTGCTAAGCATTGTGACTTCTAAATTAAATACCTAATTTTATGACATTAACTACGTTTACTAAGGTAGCCCAACTTTTAGACAGAATCTAGAGTTTCAGTGGTGAAATCCTCAAATCCCCAAAAGAATATACTCGGGTTATATAGAAAAAAAATCTACCGACTATAAAGAAGTGATTTGTGTTGGACTGAGAAAGTCAGGAACACAATTTTATTTAAGTACGACTTTAAAAGGATGCTTTCAAAAAAGCTAGGCTACATATCTTGTAATTGAAATTAATATTACCATAGTATACTAATATTACCATAGTTCAAGTGCCATCTTAAAAGAACGAGCTTTTCGGTATTCTTATTACATTTTCTTCCGGGCTCTCAGATTAAAATATGATGGGTTTTAGACTTCTATGCTGTTTGCCAATACCCATCTTTCCCATCTAGATCTCTGTACTTGACAAAGAATTTCCCTGAAACCCATAGAAAATGTTAGTTCTAACAATAGATTTTCTTCTACAATAAATAGTTGTTAGTGCCTTTGTTGTTTGAAGTGAGGGGTATGGTGGGTGTTTAGAAAAATAAAAAACACACAACCTACACATACCTCTTTGAAGAAAAAATATTTCTGACAAGAGGTTTGGTAGTAGTGGTGGTGTTGTTTTTAACTTATGCACTGCATTTTCGAAAAAGAAGTCACTCAATATCAAGTTCACTTGGGATAAGTTTCCATTAAGGTCATTCCTTTAGTACAGTAATTCATAGAAATACTATTTTACATAACAGTACATATAATATCTTGGTTCTCATTTTCCTAATTAACCTATCATATCCATTGAGATGGAAAAATAACTCATACATATCACTCTGAAATTAATTAAAGATAAAAAATTTCAGAGGATTGAGTGTCCTGAACTAGAAAAATACTTTTGTTTTTTAAACAAAACTTCTTAAATCTAGGGGACAGTGTTGAATTTTTACAGGGAGTACATATAGAGAGAGACCTTTGTGAGTTTTATGCCAGTGGTTATAAAAATGATAGAGTGAAGGGAATTGACTGAGTTATGAAATATTATCTTTGATCTAGACATTGAATGATTAAAACCATCTCAATATATGTAACCTATCTAGGTTACACTCACCTGAATCTATGTTAAGAATTAGATGATCATGGAATATTGAACAAAATAGACCTGGAACATAGAAACAACTTATTCCTGGTAACCTGAAGTTAAAATTGGGCCAGTTTGCCTTTGATGTGTTGTTTCTTCTGCTGCTATATCTGAATATCTTTGAACAAGTTTTTGTCACTTAGATGAATTGTTTAGAGAGAGAGGAATCAGCTGAATATTGTTTGTTGACAATATGCAGTAGGCAGCTAGAGATGTTGTTCTGCATTTAACAACATCTTGCATACAGCTGTGAGTAATTGTATCCATGCCAAGCAGGCTGTGGAGTTACTATTTGACAAGGAAAATAACAGCCAACTTATATTTAGAATCATAAATATTGAAAATAGCAACAGGAATAATGCAAAAGACTTTTCTAAGTTTTTACATGGACTTATCTTTCTGTTTTACCCATCTTTGTCCCAAAAGCTGGAAAAAAAATATTGTAAAAGGAATACTACATTTTCTCCAAAAAAAAAAAAAAAAGGGAATACTTTCCCTAATACACCAACTCCCTTCCATCCCAACACCATCTGTTTTCATTGCCACAATGCAGTCAGTGAGCATTTGCATGAGACTGAAATGGTCCCCAGTTGTTAAGAGGATGGAATACCCATTATTCATGCAGAATGCAAATTTCTTATCAACTGTAAATCGAATGCCTTCAATTCACACAGAAAATAGAACAATTTCCACTTTAGGTGTTCTATCTGCCACTTACATATGTATTTGTGATATGCAGAACTTCTTCTTACAGTAGAAATGTTAGTGTCTACTCACATAGAACCAATTTTTCACCCATCTGTCATAAAGGATCCCTAATACACTATCCCTACTATTACAAAATCACTCCAGTAACTTTTTCCAGAGGTTTGACAGACATGGCCATATTGTTGCAGACCAGTATATACAGATGAAGCAGCTACTTTCTCTAAAAGTAGCTAGTTTGGAAAGACTACCAAACTCTTTTAGCAGAAACACAGCAACATTCAACTTGAATGGTCTCCATTACTTTCAGTGATTAACATTTAGTTTATCTTACATGACTATTTTGTACCAATACAAAATTATTAGTAATTATAAAAAAAAAAACATAAAAATAAATTCAAGAAACAGAAACATTTCAGAAGATTCAAGTTTGAAAAGATGCTTCTCAAAGTTTAAGTTCCTGGTGTTGTAAGCAGACTATTGCTGGCAAAAATACTTATTACATAAACTAAAAAAAAAAAAAAAAAGAAAAGAAAATTGCCTCCAAGAGCCCTTGTGCTGTCTGCTACTGAATAACAGCTTTTGTATTTCCTTAGGATTATCAACATAAGCATATCCGGTGGAAGTTAAGATATACTTAAGATATACATTATGTTGATGTTTCTTGCTAGAGAATCTCAGAAAAGACAGATTTGGAAAACTCAAAAAAAACCCCACAAAAAAACCCAACCCTAATTAGAGTTGGATAAGGTTGCTTCTAACTTTGTTTGTAAGAAATCTCTGCTTAAGTCCTTGGCATCTTCTTCATTTATTAAAAAGAAAAAGGGGGAAAAAAGTGTTCCTACCTGTGGTTCAAAGCCAATTTTCAGAATTCAGCTCGGGGCTCCAACTCAGATATCTCTTTTCCCATGGATAAATCGTGTCTTCTATTAAATTGATTAAGAAGGGGAAACAGTTTAATTTTAGTTTTCATGCATTGTTTTTTTAACTGCTAATTATGTTAGATGACTGATTACTTCACCATGGATATGCTGTGGGCTTTTTCCGAAGGCAACAGTCCTTTTCAACTACAAGATTCATCATTATTGCTTATGTATACAGAAGATCCAGTTACTAGGTCATTATTTATTTGCCATTGAGCATTTTGAGGGTTTTCAGGGCTTCTTACACTGTTCTCACTAAACACATCCTTTTAGTTATGAAGCTTTACTTCCTTAAAATAAGTATTAACACGTTTTTTTTTATAAATTTGTTATTTCCTGCATTAATTACCGTCTGCATGGTGTTCTATCAAAAATATTGTTTGTGATGCATTTCATCTAAAAGGCTCCTTTTAACACTGTTCTAGAGAACTTTGCAACTCAGCCCAGCTGCCAGTAGTTTTCTACAGTGCACAAGTAGCACATTGTTGAACTGCTAGACTATTTCATGCTGCAAAAGAGCCAGTGCTTGACTCTAAGTGCTTCTTGGAAGGGAGTTCTGTTGTACATTTGATAAGATGGTGATAAAGGTTGGCATGGACGTCTCTTCATTCTTCTTATGCCTTCCCTACTTCCATTATTCTCTTGGAACTGAAAAGCAGGGACTTCCCTATGAAGTCCAGAGCAAAGGAGGAGGAAAGCAGTTGGCAGACTTCTGTGTCCAAAAGGTTCTGTTTGTAAGGGGAAAGATTTTTGCCATTGTATTTGACTTATTAACTCACATGTTAGTATGGAGCTAACAAGCCTTTTTGATCGTTGTTAGTAAAAAAAAAAAGAAAGTCACTGTTAATCAAATCAATGTTTACACAATAGAAATATTTTTTTTTAGCACTGGAGTTCCCACTGACCGTATCAAATGAAGATCTTAAAGGAGAGGAGAATGAGAGCCAACTTCTGAATTTCTACATTTTCATTATTACTTTTGAAGCTTGCTATTGCTACTCAATGCCCACTACAGGATAAAGTCAATCTGGATCCCTGTGCTTCACTTAGCTTTTTACGATTTTTTGGTTTAGGACAGAAAAATTGATAATGTAAGTTCTAGGGCTTTCTAATATGTTATTGGTTAATATTAGCAAAGAATACTGAAAACCAGAAGCATTAAACATTATCTCAGTTGTAGAGAGGTCTGGCTGAGAGTTCTTAATTACTGATATAATTACTATAGGACACTGATACCTCTGCAGCAAGTCTGAGGAACTTTGTCAGGAAACTCAAGGACATTGGGTATAGAAGGTGAAAATTAATTCAGTATTTGGAAGTTCAGCATCAAAGCTTATATAGAAGTAACTCCAATAATTACCATTGTATTGGATACAAGCTAATATACCATATGTATGCAGAAATTTGCTGCTTCTGCACCATTGCTTTTTCATTCAAACAGAGATAATGAGATTGTTTAATGACGATTTTTGTGCCACAGAAACATTAATCTGCGGGCTACAAAAAAAAAAAAAAAAAAAAAAAAAAAAAGAAGCAAAAATTGAAGAACATACCCTCACTGATCACTTAAGGGAGAACGGACAATTTCCTCAAATATGACAAAATGAGTATTTGCAGCATCAGTATACCTATTAAATAATTCACTGAGTCTATTGGTCATTATCTTTTGAAGAGTTCATGTTTAATATTTTTGTTGAAAGACTATCAAAGTTTTTGTTTTATAAACTACAAAATAATCTAATTTTATGGGGCCACCCATAAAACAGATTGTGAGCATTTTATTTTAATTGAAGGGATAATAGATGAATTGGGCAACCCTGGAGAGAACTGGCCTTCTCAAATGGAATTCATCAGGATTCTTAGAATAGCTAGCTGGAGAGACACAATCAGAAATCTGAAGTATCTGTTTACTTTGAGGCTTGAACACATCAACAACCTAAAATGTCTAATTCTTCTGATAGAATCTGGTTTTCAGCAGTTCGGAGCCTAAGAGATATTCAAAAGCCACCTTTTTTTTAATGACATCTAATTGAAATTCATATGTAAAGTCCTAAAAATATGTTGGCTCAAATAAATATAAATCTATGTGGATTTTTATTTAAATACCTTTAAATGTCCTGAAGTGTCTTTTACTAAGAATTTTTTTCATCATGAATAAAATTTGCTTGGGGTTAATATGAAACACTTGGGTGATTTTAGTTCACAGAGGATACAACTCTCTATAATCAGGAGCAGTCATTTTTGATACCATGACAATTTAGCAACAAATTAAAGGAAAATTTAATTGGACTCATCTGATCTTTCATTCAAACCTTGGGAAGATCACTCTCTGAGCTATTCTCAACCTCTATTTTATAATCATGTCCTCTTTTTCCATTTAAAAAGGTAATTCAGGAAATTCATGAAGAGTTCTGACAATTGCTTGGAAATAAAAAAAAAATCAGTCATGCCTACCAAGCAGCAGGTCTGCCATAAACATCCCAGAACTTGGAAATCCTTACCAATTTTTGACAGTGTAAGTACATGTTACATATAGAGAATATGCTACTTCTTGGAAGCAATCATTAAGGAACCTAAGCTGCATAACTGACATGTGCCTGTACAGCATTCCTGACAGCTGGTGAAGTACCAGGTAGATTTTTTTGTATGTGTGTGATGCCCTGGTACATCATATACCTGAAAAATTCAGCATGTTGTGAAGAGAGTGGTTTTATGGCACAGGCATAGACCAGCTGTGATGCACATGTTAAGTGTGTCTGGTGCTTTCAGGCATCAGCAAACATGCTGCACGCAAGTAACTCTGTACAATGATCTTTCTTTCTAGGAAATCCCAGACAGCATGCATTCCTCCTCATAAGGATTGTCTGCAAGGAAGTTTATATTGCCACTGTCTGGTTTTGACTCATCCAGCACAGTCCTGACTTAAACATCTGTTTCAAACTGATCATTTGTAAATAGATTTCAGTGTCTGGCACATATCTGACACATATTTATCATACATAACTTGGAAGCCAAGACAGTGCAATCTTCATAGTCCCATCTTCTCATTCTACTCATCAATAAGAGGACTTCTGAAAATGAAGAGAAGTTGCTTTTTTTTTTTTTTTTTTTTTTTCATTTTGATTCTGTACTACAAATCGTTGCTGGTTTTCCCACAACACTGATGGCTCTTGAAATTTTCCTTTCCTTCAAGTCAAGCATAATGGCAAAAAATGAAGATCACTGACTGTTAACCATAAGGCTGATAACTAATCTGTCTTGAATAGGTATTTATACAATTGCTTCTCAGTAATAAATGAATTCATTTGGAATCTCTACTACTCAAATATTATTCACAGTAAGAAAGGCAATTCAACTACCTAAGTACCATTTGGGATTTTTACCTTTTTACATCTATAGTTAGCCAGACCTAGCAACAAGTGAAAATTGAGAAATAGATGTCTGATTAGAATTCCATATCCATTTTTTTCATTTTTTTTTGGTGTGTGTGTGTCTCTGCATGGAAGTGACGCATTCTTGTGTTGTTTTTACTTTTTATTTATCCAAGATTAACTCCACAATTTTCAAAACAGTGCATTTCGGATATGTTGATTTAGCTCTCTCAGTATATGTCACTTTCATTCAATTAGGAGGCAAGTGGTAAAACTCCAATTACAGTTATGTTTACTTTAATGAAATGAAAGACAATGCTGCTTATTAAGAACCATAGCACTTCAAATTAGTTGTTTTCCTCCAGCACAAATCTGGAAATTGTTTTTCTTATATTTTTGCAGAACTTATTTTTGTGGTGTTGATGATGATCTCAGAAGAAAATATTCTAGAATATTACAGAATGACTATTTATCTTCTTTTGGAGGGATGAAAAAATAGAGTAATAGAGGATTTTTAAAAATAAATGGATTTCTAGCATAAATTTAAAAGTTATGTGGTTAAGGAAATACTTAATTCATGTTGGAGAATGGCTCAGAAAGAAGGGCCATGGGACAGAGTCCACTGACCAATTGTTCGAGCAGAGCCATGTCTGAAGGCCTAGCCTTGACATAAGCCACGGCAAAACAGTGTTAAGACATGTCAGCAGAAATAACAAGGACACGGCGACCTTGAAGAAAATCATAAACAACTTTTGAAGAAGTAAGAGCACGAAAAATACGGAACTTTTCAAGCTAGCTAACTGCAAGTAGGAGGACCATGCAAACGTAATCTTTAGAGCTTGAGCCAATCCTGTAACGCCAAGTAGGCATAATTATCTTTACCATTATAAATATGTGTACCCTGGACCAATAAACCGAACTACGCTTATAACTCATATTGGGTTGTTGTCGTACGTTTCCCGCCGCTCGCAAATTTTTCTCAAATTCAGAAATGCAGAACTGAGCGTTTTAGTTTTAATAGTTTGTATAAGGACTCATTCATATATACTTCCTAATTTATTTCACATTTTGGTTTGACGTGTTCTGTACACACTTTCACCATCATTCATGCTTTTCACTTACTCTCCATATTCTTTCTTTACCTTCAACTTGATTAAAAAATGTCTCCTTTCTTGGGTCTCTTGCCTTGTTGTGAACATTTTACTTTTCCTGGCAGAGATATCATGGACTAGCTGAAAAGACAATAATTTTCTACATACAATTCTAACCTTCAAAAAGTGTTTCCAAACCATGTTCCCCAGCTACTGTATGCAACTATAGAACATCCTTTTTTTTTTTAACAGGTAGTGAAAGTAAATTATATCATTTGAGGTTTGGCAATGGACTTGGCCCTAAGGCTTTGGGAATTGTTGGCAGATAAGCTGGCATTTCTGAGGTTGTAAAGAATACAGCACTATGGAAAGGATAGTCAGATTAAAAATAGACAGTCCTTCGGGCAGCTTTGTGTTAGTCTCCTGTCAAGTTTTGTAATTGAGGAGTAAATTAAAATGAATTAGCTTTGAATTTGTCTTGAAATGCAATGAAGATCAAGCAAAGGAAGTGGAGCACAAGGTAGTCAGTAATACTTTAAGTTAAAACAGAGTATCTCCATTTGGCATATGTTATAAACGTACTGGTTTCCATTAACCTGCACTAGTTGATCAGTTGAAGATCTGAGTGTTTATATTTCAACTGGAGACAACCTGAGAATGTCAAGTAAAGTGCCAAATTAAATGAAGAATTTTATTGCTCTTGAAAAAAAAAATACTAGGGTATTCCAAAGTAATAGCTCAAAACATAACATCTCATCACCACTGTGAGCACTAGTACTATTTACGGTTAATGTAAGACAGTAAAGAGGACATTGGTACTTTTTAATTAATATTATGGATGTTTGAAAATGCAGTATCATATTGACCAGTGAAAATATCTGTGAAGTTTTACTCATATATGTTCTATTTTATTTGGTCAAAAATAATAATAATTCAAAAATTACATACTTGGTCACCATTGAAGAAAAAAGTATAAGAGTTTATTCACTGCCATGATTTTCTCCATTTCTGAACACAATAAGCAAAATGTTGTAGGAGCCATTTTAAAGTCATCCTAAGCTAAGACTCTCACTGCAGCATACTTTGAGTAACAATAAAGGGTCTTGAATTAAGCTTTTGCTTGTGTTTTATTCTTTTACACATGTATGAACAGAAATTTTTGTGTTCACTGGCCAGGAATGATGGATGGCCATTTAGTCACAAGGCATTGCTACCCTTCCAGTCACAGGACAGATGGTATACTAACTGGATTGAGTTACCTCATTCTAGTAAATTCACTGTCATTCTCGCAATATATCACTAGTACTACTAGAAAGTTAACATATTACAGACAGAAAGCATTTACTCAAAGGAATAGGAGGGAAAGTTTCATTTTTTAAAAGCATTTAATCTCTCCTAGTTGCAACCAAGGCAGAAACTAGGTATTTTTTTTCTGTAAGCTGGACATCAAAAATGACAGCCTGCAGCTTCACAGCAGCAAGATAGACTTAGCCAAAAATTGTTCTCCTTTCTTTTTTATTTTTTTTTCTACATTTAATAACAAAGTGTTTCTCTTTGAGCAATTAAACTGCATATTCAATGCAAAAGCCGAAATAGAATAATCACTGAATAATTCGACTAGGAATCATGCCATGGGAGAAAACGCTATTGTGATACCCCTGGAACTAAATGTTCTGGAAAATTCTTTTTTTTTTGCATTATGCAGGAACGTTTTCTTGTGTCTACTGATTTGATGAGTGCCCTTCTTTCATACTGAAGTTAAAAGGAGATGGAGGTGCTCAATATCTCTCATGAGGTGCTTAGTTTTCTATGTTATCAAAGCTTTGAATAGAAAGGATGTTCTTGCACTGTGTAGTGGAAGTTCTTATCAAACAAATTCGGAGCCTCTTTAAAAACATCTTTAGTGTTGGAAGGCTGGAGCCTGATGAGCGGAACAGTTTTCATTGAGTTGATTATGAATGACTGAAAAACTACAAATGTAGTGCTGAAGAATGGAGAATTCTTCTGTTTTAAAAGAACAAATATATATATATAAAAACATTACATTCATTCATTATTTTTTTAACACTTTGCCTCCTGTTTACCTGTGAGGAGTTGGACTCATATTCAAGAACTTTGGTAGATTTTCTTTAGCTACCCTGTACATATCTTCCCTATTTCAGGATAATAAATTTTTGTCTGATTCTTGGTTACCTGAAGGATGCTTCTGCATTGCACTATATTGTTTGTGCTGGGAGTTTTCTGTGAACCAGATGGTATAGTTAAATATCACAGTACAAAATTTACCAGATGAGGTTCTGAAAATAAGTGTTAAAGTAATTTTGTGCCACTCGTGCCGGAACTGGATTCCTTCTCGTCTTCAGTGCAGTGCCAATAGGTGCCAAAGTATTTATTCCTTAGAATTAGCATTCTTCAAAGTATAATCATATTACCTGTGGCTGTGTCAAACTGAAGAAGAGAATGAAATGTTACTGAGAAGTAGTTTGGAGAACCCAAGACTAGAATAACATGCAGTGAAAAGGAGGTAACTGTGGTTCTTCTTCCCCTAAAAATAAAAGAGCAATGAATCTAAGATGACATAATGAAGCAGGACAAAATGTTACCTTAACTGTATTTTAATAATTCTGAGATTGCCACTCATTCTTCTTTGGCTAACTACGAACTATGAAGGAGGGGAGGAGAAGAGAGGGGAGCGGAATGGAGAAAATTTTAAATATTTTTAATGGTTTGTTTACATTTAAATAGTTCCACCAAGGCAGTGGTTTAGATAGATATTTCACTTGAGTAGCTGTGATTTGGCAAAAGTACATGTATGCAAAACAGAGATCTTCAAGCCTTCAACTTCTGCAACTTCAAGTTTCAATTACTCTACAACCCTGAGGAAACACAATTAAGGTGACATATACTACTACTGCTATATAATCATATTTTATATTTCTGCCTTAGAAAGAAGCCAAAGGAAATGACTACTGTGTTATTAAGTAGGCTCTTTTAAAATTTTTTTTCTCTCCTTTTTTAAAGTACCTTTACAGTCTTTTACCCACTTCACTTTAACTGACAACCTGGATAGTTATCACTTGTTGTTTCAAAATTTCTTTTCTTATTCTGTGATGTTTGTTTCCACTCTCACTGTTCCTGTGGATAAGACAGGAAAGGCATGCAAGCAGCCCACATAAGCACTCACTACACCGTTTGCTAGCCAGAAAATAAATTTCTTGAGTTGAGATTCTTCACCTTCTACAAAACTGTGCTTTTGTAACTTCTTTCTCTTCAGAATAAATGAATCATGATGCCCGATGCCTCTGAGAAACTTTAGGACAAAGAACATCTACACCTTTTAAGAACTACATATTTAAAAATGTCACATATCAAAGATCAAAATTTCTGCTCTGTAGCAAAAAAGATTAGAAGAAAAAAAAAAAACAAAACACAAGCAAACCAGAGAAAAACCTCAACAAACCACATCTCTGAACAGCCCTCTCATGCCAAACACAAGCTGATGAAATTGCAATCCCAAAATAAACCATTTTTTAAAGCAAGTACATTCTTATTATACTCCTCATTGTCTGGGCTTTCAAAGTGAGTCAGGATCAGATGCTTCTTTCTTATGAAAGTGATGTGACAAACATGTAAAGATTATAAATCACTATGTAGTATTTTACAATGTACTTTCTAATCTGCAGTGGTTTCAGTGGAGAATAATGGTACTTACCATAGTTAGCAGTGAGTCTTTTGTATAGTTCCCTGAAAAGACAATGCCATTGAATCATTTATTCTGCTGATTGATATGGATTTCACATTTAAGATACATGCATTGTTTTTGGTTTCAAATAGGACATTTACAGTGAAGGTTGTGGTGAACTGGTTAATTGCTGAGTATTTCATTTTCTTACGTGTGAAATTGAGATGAACCTGAATATCATGTTCTAGGATAGATGCTAAGATTACTTTTACTTTGGGGAACCTGCTGATACCTGTGACTGAATAGATAAAGGTACACTGTGTTTACAGACTGTTTTATCCAAGGTAAAATGAGAATTGAACACATCCTTCACAGGAAGAAGAAACATCAATCACACTACATTGAAGAATTTATAAGATAAAGACTCCGTCTCATGGTATCAAGACAAGATACTTTAGCTACCAAAGGAGGAAGTAGCTCTTTGTGCTGAGCCTGGGAAGATCAGAAGCACCAACTCATTCTTGTGGCATTACATCCCAGGTAGAGAAAATTAGTTTATCTAACTTTAACATCAGCTATTTATTTGTAACAACATTAGATTGTGTATATTTTAGGCTTAACAATGATTTATAATGTAACTAAAAGACTTAGTAGTTACTGAGTCATCTTTTCTTTTTTTTTTTTTTTTTTGAATAGACTGTTTTATTTATGAAAAGTCATTCTGAAGTGCTAGAACAGCCAATGACAGCTATGTATTTTTGACATCTTTGTATAGTCCTGTCATTTTCTTTAATCGGTGGTAGAAGACAGACACTATAAAAACAGCCCAGTAATTGTATCAAGGAGGACAGATCTTTTCTGCTCTTTTGCATAATCAAGGAGGACAGATCTTTTCTGTTCTTTTGCATAATCAGTAATAAAAGAGGAAGAGAGGGAGAAAGAGAGAGGATGAATGTCGAAACATTCTTTGAACTTTCCTCAAGCTGGCTGTCTTTGTGTGGATCACTATAACATAATGCTAATGCCACTAGTTAATATAGCAAGTCCTTGCTTTTTAAAGGGATAAGTTCCTAGAAACAATCAGTGACAACTTAAATAGGTTGTGGCCTTGTCATGGTTTAGCTACAGTCAGCAGTCAAGTACCACCCAGCTGCTCAATCACCCTTCTCCTCCTGAGAGGATGGGGGAGAGAATTGGGAAGAAAAGAAAACTCATGGGCTGAGATAAAGACAGTTTACTAGGCTAGCAAAAGAAAAGATAATAATATATACATATATAATAATGATAATAATACCAATAGAAAAAATAACAAGAATAATTATAATTTTTTAAAAATACAAACAAAAAAAAACAATGAACAATGCACGATTTCTCACCACCTGATGACTCGATGACCTATACAGCCTGTTTAAAGCAGCAATCATCAAACGAAAAAAAAAACAAACTGTAAATGATCCTGCAATGTTTCTGAAAAACAAGAGAAGAAAAAAGAGAGAGCTCACTGGCTCACCCCCCAACTTAAATACTAAGCATGACATTTATGGCATGGAATACTCTCTTTGGCCAGTTTGGGTCAACTATTCTGACTATATCTCTCCCAGCTTCCTATACCTGCACATTAGTGAAACCTGAGAAGATAGTGACCTTAGTCTCTTTAGCAACAACTCAGAAGATCAGTGTGTTTATCGACATTCTTGAGGAAAATTAACTCCATCCCAGCTGAAACCAAGACAGGCCTTCAAAACAAATCATACCTGTATGTCTCTTTCCAAAGTCCCTAAAGTCTCCACAAGCCATGATTTTTTATATATAATATATAATAAAAATTAAGATATATAAGCTTATTTTTAAAGTATAGAATTTCATCACATTTTTTAAAAATACCTAGGATAGTTCCAAATAGTGTTATATTACTGAAAATCCCACATACCTTGAAAAAAATTAGAGTAAATAATCGTGGGCAAGAGGAAAAAAACGTAGGAAAACAAAAGAAAAATCGTGTTACATTTCAAAATTACTCTGAGTCTGATGTTGTAAGTTTAATACTGTAAAATTAAAAGTTAAAAAGATTGTGCAGATAATTTAACAGCCCAGAAAGGATAAAAGTAAATTAATAAAACCTTTCAAATGATTGTTTTGGGACCTAAGTTTACAGTTTCATCCTCAGGAGTGTATAGCTTAATAAGGCTTTTTACTAATGGACAAGATTGACTATAGTCAGCTGATAGTTGAAGCTATTGCACTCACCACACAGTACAAAGGCTAAAAACTGAAATGGTTAAGGCCAAACTCTGCTTTGTCATCTTACAAACCATTGGTTTGGGGTTTGAGGAGAGGAAAAGCACACTGACGTGGTGAGAATATTTGTTGCAATGATAGCTGTTGCATATGTCATTCCTGAATTTGACAGTGTGGTATCTTTTTTTTTTCATTCATGGAAGACAAAATATAGGTTAAATATTGGAGCAGGACCAGAGAAAATAATGGTCATAATCAGGAATAAAAATCCATAAATATGAAATCATATGTTCTGTCTCTCAAAATTTTTTTTACTTGAATTCGAAAATGCACCAAAGACATGTCTCCCACCACCACCAGTGTTCATTTGCCTGGTTGATTGGCCTGTCTATTGTTCCTGCACATGAGTGTCCTAGTTTATAGGAATAGGAAAGAGATTATGTTATTCTCTATTACCCAAGAGTATTTCAGCCACATGTGCAAGCAGGCAGGTGGGCTGCAAAGTTCAATCCCAACACATCTCTTGTATTTATACGGTTTATTAAATAGCGAAAGGTTTGGAATCCCTCATTTCACTGAAAAATTCATTTCTCTGCATGAACAATTCACCATAAATTAAATACAGGCTTTAGATCCTGTAATATAATTCCTCTTGTTCCCTGAATTTAATTCTTTCTATTTAAAGAGCAAAGATTGGCATTATGCACATGGAGCTGCCCATCAAAAGTGGCAATGAATGAATCTTGGGTTTTTTTTTACTAAACGATAAGCACTGTACCATTATAAATCCACAGAATTTACAAAGATCAAGAACCTTTCAGAAAAAAATTGATTAAATTCTAAAGACAAAATGTACTTCATAAATGCCTAACGTTTTAAGGGACAGTTAGGTCAAGAACTGGGCAAGAGTTTTGAAATGCTGGGATGATCTGACATGAGAAGATAAGTCTCTGGGTATTTTTAACGATTGCTGACTTATTGTCTATCACCTCTGAAGCTCTTTTTGAAGCCATATCAATGTAGATCTTTGTGTTTTGATTTGCAGTCTGTGACGCAGAATTGAAGACAGCAGAGGAGGCGATACAACTTCACCTAATTGTTTGTGGCAAAGAATATGAGGCTAGGGAAATCTTTGATTCTGGCAATTGATATAAAGGATACACAGTGAACTAAAAAGAGAAGGAATAAAAAGAGAGACAGAAAGCAAAGAACAGATGCAATGTAAAGATAAGTTATTTTATCACTTAACGTATTTTATTTTAGTCAGTGAATACTGCATGCTAAAGTATATGTGAAATTTGTCCAATATTTTATAGGAATTATCATTTTTTTTATGCAGAACAGGTTACTCATTTGACCTAGTACAGATTTTTGTGATGCTAGATAAACTTATTTTAAGGTTTACCAAAGGATAGAATTTGCTAATTTGTCACTCCCCACACAGCATAAGACAGTCAGCCTCTAAAAAAACATACAAATCTCTGCTTCCCATGTTTTTTTTTTCATATTTTCATACTGTAACTTCACATAGTTATAAAAATAGATAACTGTAGTTGCAGCCTTAGGAGACAAAACTAAAATTTAAGAAATTGGAACATAAAGTTGCACTAGAAGAGAAAACGAAAGTCAAAGGATTGGTTGAGCAAATTACTCAGAATTCCTTTCTTTATTATGCTGAGTGATTAAAATAAAGGCAATTTGCCAAATAACTTTTGTGATTTTTATGATACTCTTTTTATCAATGTCCTCTTATTTCACAGCTCAAGCAGGGGCAAAAATTATAGAGAATAACTGTTCAAACTATACAAAATAATTTTAGACTGGTTCTTCTGCTTCAAAATTTTGCTATTAAGAGTTACAATAACATCAAAAATAGGCTGATAAGGCTCTGGAGGACATAACTTCTTCTTCTGCACAATAAAAGCAAATGTTTTAATCTACCTTCACCGTGCATATGCAGAGATTTTACCTCTCCTACTATTGAAAACTGTGTCCTCTTGAACAGACTCAAAAGCATGAAAAATTAAATAAACTAGACTCCTATCTAGTTCTGATGAGTGAGATGTGATTTACCTCAGTCACGATTTTTTAATTTAGCCAGAAATGTCAGTTAATAAGGATGGGTAATTTCCAGATGGTAGGAATAGACTTGTGTTATAGATTAACTTGGGATATAATGCTGCGGTAAATAATGGACTTTCTTTATACATAATTGACTTCAGCCTCAAAGATTCTGTCTCCCTAATTCATCCAAAATTGACGAGAGACATTAATAAACACTCAGATTACAAAATGCTTCAAAGAGTGACAGAAACAAAATAAAAATATCTTTTCAAGTTACTTTAAAAAAAAAAAAAATAGTATCTCCAGATACAAATTAGCCAAAGTCTTGCCATTTAGAAAGATCATATATTTGTTTTCAGAATCACTTTCTGATCTTTTATGCAATGAAACATGCTGAATTAAATATCCCATGTTATAAAACATTTTTTAAAAAAAGAAAAAAAATAAATAGCTTATTATTGAATAGTAAAAGGATGATCAATTCTTTAATTTTCAACTCATTTTGGAAACAGAATTTTGTATCTACAAATAACTTCCTCCACAATTTTTAACATTCTTTCAAAAACTTTCTTGGGGCACAAAAAGGGAGTGTACTTTGTATTTTCCATTAAAAAATACAAATACTTTTTTACAATCCAAACTGTCTAAATCCTAGACTTGGATTGTTTTTGTTTTTTCCTGTTCCGAAGCATTGATGAGAAACCACAAATTAGTCTCTTTTGCATAGAACAGAAAATAGCTCATTACCTATTTCAGAAAGCTGAAGAATCCTGAAATTATTTATATACAAAGTCTGCTTAAGCATACAGTGCTCATTACAGAGTTCTGGGAAGAGACAGATAAAAATATTTACATTTGTATTTACAATTGAGTTTAACCTATTTGGACACACAGCTCAGATTTCTGACTGAAGTAGCTCACAATGGGAGATCTTTTAGGATAATGGGTCAAATTTCAGTGCAATAGAAATCAAACAGCACAAAGCTTTTAAATTTTGTTTCTGGTTCTTTTTCACTCAGTGTTTCATACCTGAATACGCATAAGGAGGGTTTCCTTATTAGCCTTTCATTTCATAACAGATTCCCAAACTTTTCTCTTATTTTCTGTATTATTTCTACTATTTCTTGGCTGGCTTTACTGGCGTTTCTGTCACAATTCTGTACAGATGCAAAATTTTGTAAGAAACCATCTTAATTTTTATTGCATTCACTCTGTATGTAAACTGATCTGGACACACAGCTCAGATTTACAAGTAGCACACAACGACACAATGGAACATGTTTTGGGTCAGTGGGTCAAATTTCTGCCTTGCCTTTATATTGGCCCTCTTTGAATCTAGCTAATATACAATTGTATTTACATTTGGCATTTATGTAAAAGTAAAACCAGGAATATTCCATTAATTAGTTTTCACCTCACAGAAATTTAAGAGATTTTGTTGATTAATTTGATTATTTTGTGGCAATATTTTTAATCTCATGGTGTGGTGTATGCCCTTAGACTATTTGCAAGAGTGGTCTCCTTTCCCCTAGATATACAACTGATCAGGTACGATGTGTCATTGACTGCAGGCCAAATTTTAAAAGCCTACATTTGTACAAAATGATTACACTTGTTGAATTAATAACATCTGCATTGGTTTGTGCTAATGAATTGTGAAATAATTCCATACATTTTGTAGCATGCCACTTCTTGATTCTAATAACATTCAAGTGTATATTTGCTTACTGAAACCTAAGCATGGTATGATATCATTCTTATACCTTTAAAAGATATTTGTAAAAGTGAGTTGAACCATGAGAAAAAAATGGGTAAGATGTTGAAATGCCATTTCCATTTAAATTGTTGCAAAATTAACTTTTATATATGGTCCAATGTTTTCATATTAAAGGATTTCAAGGAGTTTCTACACAGAGTCAGAGGTTTAAGTATACATCAGGAGTAAAGATGTCAACATTTCCTGAGTGTGCTTTGACTTGATTTTTCTTCTAGAAGAAGAGTTTAAGTTTATCTTAGCTATGCATAAAATAAATTTATGATCCTTTTAGGCTTATGTACAAAGTTTTTTAGGTCTATATTCTTTACACATATTGCCTAAACAGAGAGTATATGACTGGCAGGTCATTACAGATACTAAAATTTTTAACCTACAGAGTAATTTATCTATCATTTCAGAGTATTTTCTCCTGCTTTACTGCACTGTGCTTGAGGTTATAAAACCAAAGAACTTTGTCATGTAAGCACAGAAAACTCATTTCATAAACACAAGGAGGAGAAGTCAGGGGAGGGGATGAATGCAATAGATGCAATGTCAAAGAGTCAGTCAGAAATATTCTGACCAGATAGAAATAGTGGGATTAAGACATTAGCTGCAAAGGTAAGAAAATATCCCAAACGTAATAAAGACATGAACCTGCTGGAGCAAGTCCAGAGGAGGGCCATGAAGAAGGGTTGGAGCCCTTCTCTTACGAAGACAGGCTGAGAGAGTTGGGGCTGTTCAGCCTGGAGAAGGCTCCAAGGAGACCTTAGAGCAGCCTTCCAGTACCTCAAGGGGGCCTACAAGAAAGCCGCAGAGGGACTTTTGACAAGGGCATGTAGTAATAGGACAGGGGGTAATGGCTTTTAATTGGAGGAGGCTAAACTTAGATTAGACACAAGGAAGAAATTCTTTACTGTGAGGGTGGTGAGGCACTGGAACAGGTTTCCCAGAAAAGTTGTGGCTACCCCATCCCTGGAAGTGTTCAAGGCCATGTCGGATGGGGCTTTGACTGACCTGGTCTAGTGGAAGACCCAATGGCAGGGGACTTGGACTAGATGACCTTTAAGGTCCCTTCCAACCCAAACTATTCTATGATTCTATGAAAGAATGAAACCACAAAGAAAATCATAAATATAATATATAAATACTTTAGAGACAAGGAGACAGGAGTGAAGATCACAAGCTTTCCTAGGGGAGAAGATGGTGAAACTACACGTGCTTTTCACCTCAGTCTTCTGATACATTATAGTACTTGCCTATCAAAAGTTTATGTATTTGAACAGCATGCTTCTAAGGTAAGGAGCAGAAAAGCAAAGAGATAATGCAGTATAAATCTGCATCCTTTGGGTCTTATTTCAACTTCTTATGAGATTGCTCTCCATAGCGCTTCACGAAGACATGTAGCACTTCGGTTTGACTGGAGATGTCAACTCTGTTCTGAAGTTTAGCTGGCCCACGGATTCTATCCAACTTTACCTTAAATGTGGTAGGGCTTTACTGTGGTGGACTTTTCAGTCATATATTCTGGCAAGGCATTGAGTCCTAATTTCATGTGCACTTCATGTCATTTGGTGATCACTTATATTACAAGTAGCACAGACTTGAGTTATTTCCTCCTGGCATTCCTTGGAGATGACAGAAACCTGTAACAAGTCATCAATATTATGAGATGAGTTTGAACTTAAGGATGGACTCATCTGAGGTGACTTAAGATGTCTTTATAAGTCTGTCTCCAAAATGTTTGAAGATCCAGTGTGTCACAAATTGTTAGACTGCAGTAACCACACCAATGATATCATTCTCTACTAGTGTGACATGAACCAAAAGGGAGAAATATTTTTATAAAATGTGAAGAGCTAATCTTCTGTTTGTGACACTACATAAAAATACACCATTTGAGAAACTGATTACACATAACTTCTACTGCAAATTTAAAGAGAGAGGGAGGGGAAAAAAAAGAACTAGCTTTTTAACAATGATTCAGATTTCTAGATGACAGCTTTAAAAAAAGCATTTGGTTAATTGTCTTCAGGAATTCAAATGCATTCTATGCTTCCTGGTCTCTCTACTCTATTGTTAACACCCATTCATTATTTTGTGACTTTTAATGTCCTTCATGACCAAAAAAAAAAAATACATTTAGAGGAGAGAACAATAAAAGCCACACCATAATTCATATTCGAATATTTTTTAGGAAAGTTGTTTGTTTATGAGCTTGTTTTATCCTCCTCTGTGCAGTTCAAATTGCTTTTACTTTTGAATCTTGTGTGTCATAATTAGTAATTGCTTCCAACATTGTAATATACTGGCTGATGTGATCATTGTGCACTCACTAAATAAACTTTACACAGCAGCCTCCCATTGTAGATGACACTTTCTCTAGCCAGCCTAACATTCTATGCCTTTTTGCAGCCACCCATTGAAATGATTTGTAGATATATTGAGTTCATTTTAGTCATCATTTGCCCCAGAATTAAAAGAAATGTTGCTTATCATGAATGTATATCACCAAGGACTGAATGTACACTACTGGATTGATGCTGTTGCTAAAATACAGAAGCCAGATGCACCCTGCTTTGCTATAAGAAAGAATATGATCCATTATAGATGATGCAGTGGCATGCCTCATTTATGAGATCTGATTATACATCTCTACTCATTAGAAGATTATGATAGAATATGCAGTGTAGGAAGGCTTGATTGCACAAAAGTGCTAGGAGGAATATCAAAATATCCCCTCTATCCAGCACTCAGAAATAGAGTTGAGGAAAGCACTTATGAACTATTTTTCATTCAAAGAGACTGACACGTTTTATAGAAACGGGGATTATTTCACTGGGCCGTGAAAGGAGAACCTATTTTTTTTTTTGGCAACACTGTATTCCAAGTGCTTCACACTTGAACCACAGAAGGCTTTGAAAGATGAAAGATAGTGCTGAATATGATAGTGCCCCAGGATACCTGAGCTAACCCCTCCAAGTCCCCCACTATTACAGTCTTACAGGTGGAGATGTATCCTTTTCTATAAAGCCAGTAGCTAGAAGTTTAGTTCTTATATCTCATAAGACATAAAAGTCAGTGTCATTCCAGCACTGGTGCTTAACATTATGCAAGGTCATCAATTTTCCTGTGATTCAGATTAAGTGTATTTACCATGGCTGCTTCTTACAATAGGTATGATTTTTTCCTGGGTATAATCAGCATATATGGAATATGAATAGTGTCTGGTTTTGTTTGTGAAATTCAAAGGGAAACAAGACAAACAAATAGCATCTTGAAATTATTTTTAAATATTGTCTTACTGATTGCCTTGAGGAAGAAATGTCATGTTCAACGACTGCAGAGAGGAGATCAAATAGTCAGCAGCAAAGACACTCTGCATGCATTGATCACTATGGTAAACTTCTTAGGATATCTTTAATTGTTAAAAATATATTAAATCTTGTTAAAACACAGGCATTCTGGACAGATGAGACTCCCATTGGTTTTAATGAGAAATCTGTAACTAAAACCATAGGATCACTCACATGTTAAAAAGCTACTGGTGTTAAAATATTCCATTTCATTTTTGCCATGCTTTTGGGGTGGGGAAGTGTGGGAATGGAGCAAAATTTAGTTGTAATTAAGATAGCTTCCCTACACAAAGGAGGAGTAGCATGTGAAGAGGACTAAATTCTTCTTAAAGTGTATGAAACTATGGCCAATGAAACTATGGCAATATATTTTGCAATATGAAAAAAAACCACTCTACTTAGTTACTAAAAATTAACAGCAAAGAAACCCCAAAGCAGCAAAGTGATACTATAAGATTCACAAATTACTGGATTTGAAGCAAAGAACATAATTTCTGGGATTCTCCACCCCTCTTTTAAATATTAGCTTCACACAGTCATTTAACATTTTTCTGTCTTAGAACATAGAGTTCCAAGATGAGTGTAATTTATTCCTTTGTCTCTTGGAAGCATTTGAGATATAATTTAGTCATGTATATATTATGAAATATTTAGAGTGTTATGTAAATGTAAAACACTGTAATGATCACTAATCTAGTGCTGTTGTTAGCCTACTTATCTTGCTTGGTTTTGGGAATGACTTAAAAAATCATGCTTTTAGCAATATTATTTCGGGGGTAGTTTTGTTCTTATTGCTTTACATGAAACATTTATGCAATGTGACTTTTTTCATATCGTAGGGATAAGTGATTAACTGATCTAATCAGTGTCACAAATAAAAGGCCTATATTAATATGAAATTCTGTGATTGGAACAGGAAGGAATAATAGAGTAAATATCAGGAGTTGGGCCAAAAGTATTTGCAAAAACTGTAACGATATAATTGTATGCATTTGCAAATTTAATGCACAATTAACTATAAGTAAAGTATAAGATTATTCTATCAGTCATACAATTCTAACATAGCTGGACATAATCATTAGCAAAACAGAATTATTTAAAATTCTCAGGGAAAAAAAATGTAATATTTATAGTGACTGTGGCAAGAAAACTCATATATGACTAGGTTTTCCCAATTACTCGATCCCTAATGAGAGTTTTCTGAGAAGAACATTTGTCCTTTGAATAATTAAAGCCTGCATCATAACTTAACTTACAGTGCTACTGATTAAATTAAATCAAGCTTCTCCCATGTTGCAGTGTATCTAAAGACAATTACCTAAAGTAGTTTGTCAATTTGAACAGAGTAATTTGGCAAAGGATGTTGCACCTGGAGCTGCTGTCATGTCTTTGAAGATTTGAGGCATTTGCTATTTATGAGAACTGGAATGCTGCAGGTAGCCATTGACAAAACCAACTGATGCCTTGTCTGTGTAGACAATACTTTTAGTCCCCTAACATTGAATTCAATTGTTTTCAGGCATTTTCCAAGCAAATAGAATCCATTGGATATGAAAGTACCTCAGTTTGGCCAGTTACACGTAGTATGTGTTCCATAACTTCTGATTAGTAACAAAACCAGATTATGATACTTGATTATCTTTTAACACAAGCCATAGTTTGTAACTAGAAAAAAAAAATCCTGAAGTTGTTTTGTCAGTGAAATTAGATTGTTTCTGGTGTTAGGGAACTATAATTTCAAGAAAATTGCCCATTAAAAATACATTCCCAGAGAGCAAGAACTGAAAGGAATCCAAAGCTTTAAATCAGCCTGTCAGAAAGAATCATAGAATCATAGAATGGTTAGGGTTGAAAGGGACCTTCAAAGGTCATCTAGTCCAACTCCCCTGCAAGAAGCAGGGACATCCCTGACTAGATCAGGTTGCTCAGAGCCAGAAGCACCACGTAAGCCTAATCATCTATATGATATGAATTGAGAATGTATAAGTTGTCTGCAAGACAAACAGCAGCAGCTCATGAAAACTGGGGAAATAGTAGCATACTCTCATTCATCTCACAGGTGCCTATGGAAGGAGGAAGAGTTTCAAAAGAATGCTTTGGGGTTAAAGGCCTGACAAATACCTTGTAGTGAATAGAATGTGCACCTGCAAGACGCCTTATCCATATTGACACTGCATGATTTAGGTAAGGGATTTGAAGAAAAACTTCTGAATTATACACACATCTAATTACTGGGCTGGTGCAATACACTTAGGTCATCTTCAATCCCTACAGGCAGAGCTGTTTGTATAAAATCCTTCTTTTGTCCTTTCTTAATCACTTTCTGATGAATCCAGTTAAAGTCCAGCTACATATTTAAAACAAAACACTCTCCTCAGGATAGAATAAGTCCTTGTATTTTTGATGCCTAATGCTTTATCACAATGTGATAAGAGCACACACTCCAGAGAGGTGAAAAGTGAGTGTGAATTTACTCCAGGAGGGGAATAAACAAGTACAGTATTAAAACCTGAGGGCATGCTGTCATCCTTGACATCAGGCATGATGGCAGAATAATCCATCAGTTTTTTTAAACTGAGTCCTTCCTGACTTCTTTTTTGAGAACAGAGGGAAGGACGACTGTTGGCAGAATCCAACCTAAATTTGCAAGTAGTGTGAAATAACAATTCTAATAATAAAATTTCCTTATGTCTTTTTCTACTGTGACTCAAAACCAATACGCGTTCCAATCACCTTTAAGGCTCTTGCATGCGTTACAAATTTAAATCCTCCAGCACCTTTCTGAAATAAGATAAGGTTAATATTCTCAGATCATTACTGATCTATATGTCACCAATGTATTTGTTCACATTAATCCATAGAAGTGTTACGGCAGATACAAGAAGAGAAACTAAAGTTCCTGTCCTGTGTCTATATGACCATTTTTCCGGCTCTCAACATGCACAGAAATTAAATACATTTTGAACTCTCTGGTTACTGAGCTAAAAATCGAGGTACAGATTATATCATAACTGCTTATGTGTACATGTGTATATGATGTGTATACAACACTTTTTTATTATTAATGATGAGTACTATGTGTAGGTTAAGCTGCTATTTTCACTAAATAATGGCAACAGAATCTTATTCAAAGATGATGAACATGCTGCATATCAGGATATGGTGACAGAGGAGCAGTGGCAAGATACCTAAAAATGAAGTAAAATGCTGGATTTTCACACAGTCAAGAATAGAAATCCCTATTACTGAAGTAGAGCATTCCACGCAATTTTATAGTCTTTTATGGCTCTGTGCCATGAATAGGAAGTTTGGATGAAAAAATTAACTTGTTTTAGGAGATCTCTTTAAATGACTAATCTGCACTGCATTCACAGTGAAATGATAGTGTTTTCTGATAACTTCGAAACACACCATGCGCAATGCCTTGAGTGCCTTCAGATATTTACAGCAGAATCACAGAGTAGCTGAGGTGGGAAGGGGTCTCTGGAGATCATCTAGTGTAATCCTATGCTCAAAGTGGGATCAGCTATAGTGGACTGCTCAGGATCGTGTCCTGTTGGGTTTTGAGAATCTCCAAACAGGGAGACTTCACAGCCTCTTCAGGTAAATTGTTCTAGTGTTCAATCATCCTTCCACTCAGAGGAGGAAGTTTGTGTAGAGATCTCATCACTGCTCTTCCTAGCTCTCCATTCTTTTTTCCTCTTGCTCCCCTCTTTTGGTTTTGTTTGGGGTTTTTTTAATATTTTTTTTTTTCACCAAAATTAACTTGCATTATTGGAGTTAATGTACAGCTACAGATCTCTGCAAATAAAGCTTGATCTCAAAACCTTTTGAGCAATATTTTACCTGTCTCGCTTATCTGATCATGTAAGAGTTTGTTCTTGGACTAAGAACAGTGCTGGAAGTCCAGAGTCTGAGCTGTATTTGCAAGTGTGCCACTGACTTACTGAGTAACAAGAAAGAAGTCAATTTTGCCTCTGCAACTTCATTAGGAATTGATAAGAATGGCTTGGTGAAATCTCCTGGATTTTATTATGTGGAAGGCTAGACATGATCATAGTGAAAGCTTCTGAATTATGTTCTATTATTTTATGATTTTTACTACTTTGGAGAAGTATTTTGTGATCTCCGTATTCAATTAAGTGGTTGATATTGTTTGTAATAGAAAATGTGATACTGATATTTAGGGATCTCATTATCTGACATATTCACAGTTCTGCTGACTTCTGTGTTCTTTGGAACTGTTTGCAATGATGAATTTTCCAGATTTTTGCCTAGTATCTTGTTATCAGCTACGCAAAAACAAAAATGACAGGCAGAAGGAACTGATGAGCTATTTGGGGAGATGGCTGGTGTGCATCATTACTGCTGTCTTTCTTGCAAGGCACTGTGATGCTGGTGAATGCAGAATGCCTCCTGAACTGCACTGTAGCAGGTAATTTCCAGAGCTTAAACTGACTAAAATCAAAGACATTCAGAAGAATTTTAAGAGATCACCATGAGAGTAATCACAGCAGGAGTAGTTAGTAGTCATCTCCTCTGTTCATTATTTGAGTGTGATTAATATTCGGCTTAGAAGTAGTTAACCAACAAAATTGCAGAAAAACTTCTTATTTGCTCTTTTCAGCTCATGAGGTAAAGATGTGGTGTACACAAATGTTCTTTACAGTTAGGTACATATGCTATGCAGTTGTGGAAGAGTATGCTTATCTGATTAAAGACTGTGGATTACAAAAACGCTGGTCAGAGTTGGGTAGCAAAGTAAAGTGCTCTCACTAATCTGTCAGCTCTCTAGCCAACAATCCATCCCAGGACGCACCGGAGCCCCGCTCCGGGGAAGGCAAAGCATCACACGGATACCATCAAGCTAAGCCTTCCCCTTCCACTTGCACAATGAAAGGTTAAATACCCGTACACCCGCTGCGCACGCGCCCCCTGCACCCAATGACCTATCCACGCTTAGCGCCCTAATCACTGCGGACCGCCCCTCCTACATACACATGGCCCTGCCCGCAGCTCTTCCCTCACACCTGCGTCTCATCCCCACTAGTAGCCTTACACCCATGTGACCCAACAACACCCACCTGTTTGCTCATGTAACCCAACAGAATCCAAATTTCCAGAATACAGAAAATAATTTTTAAAACTCCTGAAGGACACCATTTTTCCTTTGAAATTGTGCACATTAATTACATAATTTTATGTGCAAATGGCTAATTGTCATTAGTTAGCAAATTCAATTACTTTATCAGCATATGTAATAATTGTAATTATGCACTACGATCAAGTACATGCTTGCTCAATTGTTTAAATCTTCTATCTGACCAGGCCAAAGATACATTTAAGGTAGCACCTTCCTTGTATTACAGGTCTCAACTTTTACTCTGCATTAAATATTTATAACCAAGTTTCATTTTTTATCTCACCAGATAGTGAGAAAATTCTACTACTAGCCTTTCTTCTAAATTCTTCAAATGATTTATTGCTCAGTACTCAAAGATAATATTTTTTCTGACCTTATCATTTGATCAAATCCTATTACACTGTCATCTAATCTAAAAGGGCAAGGGGTAATGGTTTCAAAATAGAAGGAGGTAGATTCAGACTGGACATAAGGAAGAAATTTTTTTACAATGAGGGTGCTGAAACACTGGAACAGGCTGCCCAGAGAGGTGGTGGATGCCCCATTCCTGCAAATATTCAGGGCCAGGTTGGATGGGACTGTGAGCAACCTGATCGAGTTGAAGATGTCCCTGGATGACCTTTAAAGGTCCCTTTCAGCCCAAACTATTAAATGATTCTATGATTCTGTGAAAAAGAAAATTGAAGTAAGCTAAACATGAAGAGAAAATAGAATACTACAAACTCCAACACATTTTCCTGAGGAGACCTGATAATACTGGATGTACAGATACACCATTAATTGTAATACAAAGTATGGATGTTCATTTTGACAGCTTATAAACATATGAATGTGATCATTGGCCTGACATTCCAGCATATCATGCTATTTCCAATTGGTTTTGGCTGTCAAGATGCACAGCGGAGGTTTCTGTAAATTCACATATTGGTTAGCATGATGAAAATGTATAAATCTATAAATCTATATAAAAAATTTATTTCTTTTTTCTTTTTTTTTCTCCTATTGTGTAAGGCTAGTGGTTTGGCTTCCCTGCCCCTTTTGTCTCCACCATACATTTTCCATTTTTATAACAGTGACTTTTTGTTTCTTAGTAGGAGCCAAAGAACTTCTTCACATTCTTTCTAGTTCACTTAGCTTTTGTACCTTGCTGAAAGCTGTAGATATTCTGAATATATTGGAAATAAAGAGTGAACAACCTCTGAATCTGAGAGAATTTATGCTAGTGACTAAATTAATTCTAGAATCTCAGCATTAAATTATCAGGCAAAAATTATTTCTGAACCATTTTGTTCTTGACAGTGTATGGGATGTGGGGGTAGAGGAGTTCGGGTTCAGTCATGATGTATTTATACAGCCAAAACTCAGCCTTGCATTTATCTGGAATGTATCCAGGAGAAAACTTTGTTTTCTGTTCAGATGAAGTAAGTCTTTCTGGTGAAGTGTATCATTATGGCAAAATAGCAGAACTATTGGCCTCAGTCTTCTTCCCACGAATACAATCTTTTTAATATTCTGGATTCAGGCAGAAGTAGTTTGAATTTCTTATAAGAAACCTGTGTGGAGCACGGAAGGTGAGTTTAATACTGACGGTTTGTTTATAGCACACATTGTTGAGATCCACACATTGCTTAGACTGCTTAGAGAATTCTGTAATTCTTGAACTTTTGAAAATAATAAAATTGACATGTAGGGATATTTCAATATTGCAGTTCAGCAAAGTACTTAAGCAAAATGAGACTAAATTACTGTATGTGTAAATGAGACAGAGCTGTGGTCAACTATATAATTTTTAAGCTTGCTGTGAGTCAGTAGCTGTGTGCTATGTAAGGGATTATTCTATGAACCGTAGACTGAATATTCCTCAGATACTGAGCAGAACAAGTCTATAAGATATCTCCGATTTTCGAACCAGATGTAGTACTAGGAGTAGATGTTCCCATTAAATCAAAAATGAGAAGTTGATAAAAACTTTTATTACAGAAATTTGAAAACTGCTACACTGAACATAAGGACACAACATCGTAAGTAAACTTTTATTAAAAGGTGCATGAAAAGCAGAAAGAACTGACACATCTAAGGCTGAAGAACTTTCTTTGAAATTTTGGGGAACTGAATCTGTGATAGTAGACCAGATCACAACAATCTTGTTCTCCACATCTAGTTTGAAAGGAAGCACAGTAACTAACTATGAAAGCACATACAAAAACTTTTTTTTTTTTTTGTAATTTAATTCAAGTACTTGGCTTTGTCTGTGTCATTCCCCCAAATCTTTATCTTCCACAATATTTTGAACAATCTTTAAGAAGAGATATTTTCACCAAGATTACAATGTTCTTGCTTAATTGAGGCAAGGATACAGTTTTAGATCTAATATCCTAGATTAGTATCCCTTTTTTTTTTTTTTTTTTTTTTTTT
>WHYT01016444.1:127849-160825 GCA_009806455.1 Tetrax tetrax
TTATTTTTTTTTTTTTTTTTTTTTTTTTTTTTTTTTTTTTTTTTTTGTCCTTCAGTATTATTCTTTCTGGAGAAAACTTATACTTTCTGTTAAAGTGAACCTGAGTGTTCACTGTAGGTGTTTTAAGAAAAAAATAAAACTACTGAGTCTAGCTTGAACAAAACAGTTTTATGCCTACCTCCCACCTAATCATTTACACATGGCCTGGATTTCAAGCAGGATTCCTCTTCAAATCTTATCCTGCTGCTATCTTGAAATTAGGCTAAGCTGAGACATGTATTTCCTCCCAGTTAACTTCTTATCTTCAAGTCAGTAATTTCATGTATGTCTGTGTGTTCTGCTTGGAATAATATTCACATCTTAGAGAAGTTTGTTTCAACAAAGCTTCCAACACGCAGTGGGAGACTTTGCTGAGTTGTAGGGTATGACAGTTTGTAACAGCAAGCCAAAAAAAGAGACTGTTTTCTTGTCTAGGCATTTGTTCCTAGGAGATCTTTAGTTTCATTGATTAACTCATACTAGAGTTCTGAGGCAGGCTGTGAAACGACAGACCTGGCAGAAAACAGCTGGAGGACCAGGAATACCTTGAATAACAAGGACCACTTCAAAGCTAACATAATCTTACAGATAAACTTAATGAGATGATGTGCCTAAGGAGCCAGGGAGTTTTAAATACTTGATTGATACCACCTTAAAAAAAAAAAAAAAAAAAAAAAAAAAAAACAGCCAACTGCAAGTTTTTACTTTTTACTTTCCCTTGCTTTGGTTTTGCTCAGATTTAAGATTACTGACAAGCTTTCTGAACCATTAGCACACATATATCCAAATGAAGTTTGGTGGTTGAAAAATAATTTTAGCAGATTAGTGCTTATACAGTACAGCTGTTTCACATACAACTGGTATAAACATGCTCTAGTAAAAGTAGCAACTCCTCCTGACTTTCAAGTAATAACGTACACTGAACCTTTGAGAAAACCCAGTTTGCATGAGGGAGGACTTTGGAGACAGTTGCAAAACAAAAAGCATTTTGATTCTAGTTTCAGTGTAATACCTTCGTCAATACTTGTCTTAATAAAGGATATATTTTTTCTACAAGATGTAAGTAACTGTGCATTCACCATAGTTATTCAGTACCAATACTTCCATTTTGCATATGATTTGCTCTATATGCACAGAATAATTGTGAATAGTAGGTGAAAAAATTTTCACAGCTCTTGAAAGGAGTTGGGCAGGAGAAGCACATCTGCTACTTCCAGGAGGTGTCAGAAAGCACCCAGAGAATACACACAGCATGGTACTTCATTTTATTCCTTAATAATATTGAATTTAGTAGAGTGTAGATTTGCAGTATAGTGTACACAGACTGTGGCTTTTATGAGACATCCGTAAGTGCAGGATTTTGGAATGTCCAGTATCAGGGTAGGAGGTTCCTAACCTGCTAGGGCAAATGGACACAGAGAAACCATAAAACATCTGGAAAAAAAAAAAAAAAAGATAGATCTGGGGAAACGTGGATGTTTGCTTTATGGCTGTGAGAGCCAAAGTCATATGCAAAGCATGACTGAAAACAAAATGGTCAGCACGAACATAAAACGTCTGCTACATTTCCAGATAAAAACCTGGCAGTGCAAAGCAAAACCTGATTCTTCATGGAAAGGTGACCATTACAAAATACAGATAAAGGAAAATGAATAGAAATTCCTTAAACAGCTTCTTGGACAGGAAAAGCAATGAGTAGCTGAGTGCGATACTGTAACTAAGAATATTGCCTGAAACACTAGAACAGCAGATAAAGGTGCCTGAGGATTATGACCTACAAATGAATGAAACTGGAATATGATAACATGTTTTTACATCCAAAATCAATACTAGCATTACACAGTTGAGAACTCGGACATCCTCATGCAGCACTGGAATCATAAAAGACTTGCTAACTAGAGCCAGACTCATTTGTGGGACATGTGATTAAAGCCTTCAAGAGAGATTGTTGAGAGACAGATCTAGCTCCACAGAAATGTCTTTAAACAGCAAATATGGCTGAAATATGCAGAGAAATGCTCAAATCGATGTTCAAAGAAAGTACACATGATTAAATTAAGAAAGTCCAGAGTTCAAGACGTAACAGATTTAGGAAAAAAAAAAAAAAAGAACATTTACCAGTTTCCATACATAGTATACTCCATCAGGAAACTATGGGAAAGAAAAAAATGGAAAAAATGAAGTGCACCTAGTTCACAGGCAGTTTCATAAGTTATATGGCGAACATAATTAAATCCTACTTTGAAATGGGCAAATGAAAACAAGCATTAATACTCAGGGTCTTAGGACCCAGAGACTTCTAACTAAGAAATGGGATATCAGAAATAATGCTGGAAACTCTTATGAAGAAGAAAAAAAAATTTGTAAAGCTGAATCTCTTCAAAGTGTTGTGCTAGAGAAGTGAGCTTCTAGTCATGTGATGCCACGTTTGCAACTATTACATCACTGACTAATTTAACTCCAGCTGGATAGTGAAACTAGTTGCAATGCAATCCAGATACAGTTACAAAGAGCAAAGCTCTCCTGGAGTAATCTGACCAGATGCTAGGGATGTACAACAGAACTGTTCTGAGGCCAGTGAGTGAAAACCTATTGCTGATAAGAAACCCTGAAAAAAAGAAAATACTGTGATTAAGAGATCGTACTAGGTAAAGCAGAGGTGAACCACAGCAGCAGACGTTCAGCAAAAATATGGACTTCATTTCAGCATAGTGCCAAGACAGAATGGGAACAGTAGTCGGTTCAGTTCAACCTTCTAATGCAGTATGAAGGCTGCAGTTCAAGGAGCTGAACACACTGAGGATGAATCAGAAATAAAAATTGCTATAAATTTATGGGAAAGAGGAGGTCAAACAGTTTTTATCATCCCTTTCACTGTTACTCTCAGGTCCTACTTTTCTTTGATGGCATGTGTTTATAGCGAGGAATTTCACATCTTCTTTCCTCATGGGGGAGAAGGAGCTAAGAGTGAATTGTTGTCTTGAGCTATAAGCTCATGGGAGGAACAAAGGCAGCCCCTTGGCAAGATCCAGCTGGGAAGGGAAGGATTCAGGCTTGCTTCTTCTTTTGTCCTTTTCAAAGATTCTTCTGCTTCTAACAAGATTCCTCTCTGTATTTTTATATCTATGTATAGATAACATTCCTCTATGCTATTATAATACATACAACCAAATTACAATAAAGAAGACTTTAAACCAGGAGGTTTTTTTCCTTCTTCAAGCTGCCCAAAGTTACACCTGTTATAAGAGATTCCATAAATTTATTTTTAATACATAGTCTAAATATTTCCATCTCTTATTCTGGATAACAGTAAAGAGAAAGATTGCAAAGCTTTTTGATTTATCTCAGCAGCTGTTATTAATTCATTTCTTTTCATACCTCTTTTCTAGGGGGTATCTATTTGCATAGCCATTTAGAGATCTATCTAAATGTATTTGGTAAACTCCTACCTTTCAGAACTATACAATAAGGTAGAATTAATATTTGAGGAAGAAAGGTGAAGGGCTTGAAGTTCCTGTTTTGACAAATAGATTTTGCTTAAACTAGTTAATATTAACTTTCCAACTTCTGCATTTTACTTCTTCCTGTACATTCCTATTGGCAAGTATGTTATTGTCAAAGTGTGAGAATTCACTTGCTTCATATATTTGAGATTTTAATAAATTTAATTTAAATTTAATATTTGAATTCAGAACAGGGAAATTTTGTTAGGTTTCTCCTTTGTTATCAGCCTTCTATCTTGTTAAGCTGACTGTTGGGTACTTTTTTTGTTTTTGTTTCCCTAAGTTCTTATTTTGTGCTCTATTGTCAGAAAAATCTACCTAAATACATTAGTTTATTGTTGATAAGCCATATGGTGCCTATATTGTAGTCCTAACCAAATCAACAAGAAAGAAACAGAAAAGATAAAAAGCTGTTTTATTCCAGTGTGGTAATGTATAGGGGTACTACAAGACCAGTTGTAGGTCCAGTTATATTCACTATTTTCAATTAACAATTAGATGACAAAATAAAAGCTAGGTTTATTGTCTTTGCAGATAAAAAACTGTGAGGGAATGTAAGAGCTACAAAATGTGGGATTAGAATTCAATATATACTGAAATGGTTTGAAAATGGTTGGGAAAAAAATAATAAAATTGAGAGACAATGGTTTGAGAGGAATAGCCGCCCATAAAATTAAGGAAGAATTTCTTTCGTTTGTTGTATTATGAACTAGATTATGAACCAAAGAAGAATCAGCAAAAGTCCGTGCTGTTGTGGGGCAAGTAAACTTCACATTTGATATACAAAAAAGGAGAATAGAGGTAAACCCCTGCATAATAAGAAAAGCAGGGGTAAAACAGCATTGTTCAACTTTGTTATCCTGTCCACTTCTGGGACAGCATTGCAAGGAAGATATGCCCCAACCTGAGATAATACAGAAGCAAACAATAGAAACTGAGAAGCTTAGCAAACATGGCAGTTGTTGAAAGACTGAAAAAATATTTTCACTTGTTTCAAGAAGAACAGTAAATAACAAAAATCTTCAAGGACATAAAAGTGTAAACAAAAATGAATAATACATTCTCTACCTCTACCACAAATTCATAAATAAAATGAAACATTGAACTGATTACATATGGATGTTGTTAATATCACATCATCAAACTTCTTCAAGAAAAAATAGTACAGTGTCTGTCAAGAACATTGCTGATACAGTTTGATCCCATCCTGGACAATGAGGAAGGAAAAGAATATTTTTTTTCACAGCACTTACACAGAGCTCCTCCATATTTGAGCAAAGGATAGGACTGAGCAAAAAGTGTGGGGTATTTTTTTTCAATTGTCTTGTGCATAGGCAGGAGACACAGGGACTGTGGAAATATCAGAGAAGAGAGTCATTCACTCTGTAGATTAAAAGTCAGAAATAAGAGGAGATTAGGCTGTGAACACAGCTTTGAAAGTGAAGTCAAGAAACTTGGACTTAATATAAAAAAAAAGAAGAGGAAGGCTAGAAAATCAGGTACACGGATGGCATGGAAAACAGTCTTTGTGGTCTTTCTCTGTTTTTCACTAATATATCCTATAGCTAATGTAAATTTGCCACTTAGAATCTTATTTAGTTGATGAAGTGTTTTACTATCACTTCTCACAGCAGCTGTTTCTGTCTCTTTGGTGCTAGTACTCACATATTCCCTCTTGTCTCTTGTTGTGCAGCTTTTAAATTTTTTTTTGTCCTTTGTTTTCAACAGATTTATTGCTCCTTTTTCTAAGGGTGTTGTGGGAGAACTGATGTTTGCTTTGGTTTCCTTAGCACAGTTCTACATATTTTCATTACTCCAAAGTTCACATTCGTATGCCTAGAAACTGGCAAGTTATTCTTGCCAGGAGATGTTAGCATTTAGTATTGACGGTGGCTTTCAGATGGTGCAGCACCTGGAAAGTGTTCCACTGTCTTACTCTCGAATGCTGCTACAGTCTATTTGGATTTTGTTCTTTATCTTCTGAGGAAGGGGTTGAGTATCTGCTTTCATACTTTTTTTTTTTTCTGTTTTGCTTTCAATAAATTTCTTAATTCAATACCAACTTTTCCCTATATACTGAATTCTGTATTATAGCCCATAACATTGATCATCAAGTGGAAAATATCAAGGTATTTTATGCATGTATATATATGGAAATAAGTTCCATTATTATGGAAGCGTAGTTCTACCACACTTTCAAATTCTTTTGGCAACAAAAGATTTGGTAGAGGGGTAATAACAAAGTCTCCTAGAGCTATGCAGACATGCATCAGGATATTGCCAAAGTCTACAGATGACTGTAGGGTTGTGCTTTTATCATTCCAGTTGTAGGTTAGGTGCAGACACATCTTTTTGTTATATATTTTCTATTTGAAATCTCTGAATAATCAGTTAAGTGGCTTTTAATGTATTTTTCTGCTTTTTAAAAACTCAGTGCTATTCTTTCAAAGGGATAGGTCCCTGACCTCAGTGAATTATCATAATCTTTTTTTTTTATAATTAATTTTGAACTTTTTCTAAAGAATTCCTGCCCAGAAATATTTAAGAGTTCTAAGAGCACTGACACACACACTTATTGACAGACACATCTACCATTTGAAATTGTAAATATTGTTTAATGAACTAGAGACCTAAGTCCACAGTTTTTCTTCTGGAAATTAAGATCTCTGAATCTTGCTATCATGCAGGTTTGTAATAGAATTTTGTTATTTTCCATAGACTGTTTATTAGAATGTCTGTCTTCCTGTGTTTCTTTAAATTTACTATTAAGAAGTGAAGGAAGGTTTTTAGATTCTGTTTTTCACCTGGTTCTTGTCTTTTGGTCCCCGGTCTTTAGTCCAGCTTGATTAGCACAAAGAGTAGTTAAACTTCTTCCACAGAAAGTAATGGAAAAAAAAAAAAAAAGAGTGCATCACAAATGAAATACAAAATAGGAGGTTTTAAAATGACTATTCTAATTACTGTTAAAGCTACATGTTAAGTACTTAATGAATGATCTTGTAATTGAGGTCTGTTTTTATCTCAGAATTAGGGATAGTTAAATGAGCTTAAGTTATAAGTTATGAATGAATACTTAACTGAAATTAATTTATCTAGCTGAAAAATGCCTACATAACTTTCCCCACCCATTCATCAGTATCTTTCATGCTGCTGCTGTTAATACAATCATTGGTTGCACCTACAAATGGGAAGTCATCAAAAATCCTGAGAGAAGCTACATGTTAGTATATCTGAAATAGAAGACTAGGACTGACTCTTGTCCATACTGCCTCAAGATGTGTAAACTTAGAGTCAAGGTCAGTATTAGCACAGACAAAGCAGACATTACCATAGGGTAGCAAAGTTGTTGGTCAGCCAAATCTTTACGTCAGAGATAAAAAGTACTTTTTTTTTTCTGGAATCCCCTCCACATACTGATGGAATTTTTATGTGACACTGCAGCAGTGGCAGGCAGATTTGTTCCTCTGGGAACAAATTACTTCAGCTAGTTTGAGGGACTGAGACTTCATTAGATCCTTGGACTCAGTTACCTCCTCTGCACCTGTACTTACCTCTTGCTTCTGTCCCCTCCTTCTGCTGTGGCTTGACAGAGACAGACTCCAGTTACTCTGCTGCTGCAGTACAGGGTAGTCATCACAGTGTGGTCTTTAGTGCTTCTTCACTTTAGTCCTGCTGTGACAGGAGGATTTTCCATGACATCAAGCAAAGGGACAGGGTGCAACAGAAGGCCAAATATGTAGTCAATCTTAAAGCAGGAATATTGATTATGACATTGTTTTATTTTTTCTGTCCTAAATTTCTTGGAAAAACAGAATGAATTATTCTTACTACCATAGCCTTAGTGACATGGTATCTCATCTTCTGTTTAAATTCCAAAATCAAAACAAAGGTCTATACATATAAGTTGCACAAAGGTCTGCTTATGACTGACAGATGCATTACCATTTTTTTAAGTAGGGCAGGAGAGTAAATGAAATCAGTGAAAAGAGCAGAATCTTGACTCAGTTTACAGATTTTTACAAGCAAAATTAACTCCATGGAGTTCTGTCAATTATTAGTGCAAATATCCAGAGGAAAAATGGAAAAAAATGCTTCTCCCTTACCCAGCCATGCCATTGAAAATTTATTAACGGGAATGACATATTCAGAGACATTATTTTTTGCCTTTCATGTGATTTTACACATTTCTTAAAACACAGTAGCATCACAAAAACTGCAACTCATATTTAACAAGACAGTAATTAGACACTTTAAAGGTAAAGAAGAAAGTAGGGGAAGAAGGGACTTGAAATACGCTAGACAGAATAGTTGTTTTCACTGTGTTACTTATTTTTGAAGTATGACAATTAAGTGATAGAATATTTATTTTTTTTTACATACAAATTAAAGAAAATATCAGTAAAAATTCAGAAGAGACAACAGAATCATACTTCCTGTTTTCTCTCAGCTTTTGAATATTCAGAGACTCAAAAAAAAATTCTTTTATTTCTTTCCCCTTATATGTGTAGCATTCACAGTGAAGCTTCTGTGGTCAACGCTTCAGGCTGTGGTTATACTTGGGTTTCATCTTATTCCCTGGTGATTTATACTTTATAGTAGATGTTATATCAAGAAATTCTTACTTTGGGGAATTTGGTTTACTAGCCCATCATTGAAAAATAAAATCCTTCATCTACTCAGCTTCCTTCCCTGGTTCATTATGCTCTATTTGGAGTGGTATCTCCTAACATAGCAAAATTTCAGAACTTCCTTGTTGGTTTTTATTTCCATGAAGTATTTATTTTCCTTATAACCTAGAAGAAGTCATAACTTATCTTCAAAATATGAAGGTATCATGTTCAAAATAAACCATGCATTTACCTTGTTATTGCATAAAAGTAGATTAAAGTGGTTGCTTTAGAACTTACAAAAATAAGTGTATATAAAACAAGTGCAGATTGAAAAACTAGAATAGGGAAAATTGATCTCTCAGTCTTAAAAGGTTGGTGTTAGCTAATAGATTTAGCATATGAAGCTACCTTTTCTTAAAAATAAAACAGAGGCATACATGTATTTGTTAATCTGGGAAATTAAGGTAGGTCTGGTGAATCAGTTAAATCATGTAATCTCAATACATATGAATCTGACTTTTATCAACAAAAAATAATTATGGAAGATGTTTGGTGGAGAAGGGATGGTCTTATTTGGTAAGGACATATTAGTCCATTATGTTGCTCCTAATTATAAATAACCAGAATTTGTTGCAATAAATTTGTCTTACTTAAATAAAGCAGATCTGTGCTGTATGGGTCAGATATTTCAGTTGTAGAACCCTTTGCCAAGCACAGACACATATTTGTCCTAGTCACTATTAAACAGCTAGTTTTACATTTCAAAAACAAACAACGTGAAAATACAGTTACATGCCAGATGTGAAATATATCAGACAACAATAGCAACATCTGTCTATTAGGCAACTCTTCAGATTTGCTATGTTGTACTTTAGTTTTCAGTGGCTCTTTATGTTATCACAGGAGTAGATTTGCTATCCCTACTCAAATCTATTAATTTTTAACAACTCAGACCACAAAGTTTCTAGGAAATAAATTGGTAAAATGTACTCAAGTTTTAATGACTTATCAGCCCATTAATATGTTGTTTTGTTTTTTTTTTCTCTCAAACACCAAGTATTGAGAACACATCTCAGAATCGTAGAGTCATAGAATAGTTTAGTTTGGAAATGACCTTTAATATCATTGTGTCCAACCATTAACCTAACACTGCCGAGTCCACCACTAGAACCATGACTACATATGCATGCTTTTTAAATACCTCCAGTGATTGTGACTCAACCACTTCCCTGGGCAACATATTCCAATGTTATACAACCCTTTTAGTGAATAAATTTTTCCCATGTTGTGGTTTTGCTTAGTGAGGGGGGCCTAAGGTGGTAGCTTCTGTAGGAAACTGCTAGAAGTCGCTCCCCTTTGTTCAGTGGACTCGACCGGGCCTAGGGCGGACCCACTGCTGGCCAAGGCTGAGCCGATTGGGAGCAGAATGTCCCGTGAAAACGCCTCTGCGATAACGTATTTAAGAAGGGGAAAACAGGAAAAAAAAAAAGAGAAGAGAAGATGTGACGAAGCTGAGCAAGGGCAGAGGCGCAGAGGGGGAGGCGCAGGCCTCCGGGGCCTTGCAGGCCTCACCCTCTGGCCTCTCGCCAGGCGGCTGACTGGGCCCAACTCAGCCCAGCCTGGCTGCAAGAGGTGGAGAGAAGATGGGATGAATAACGCAAAGAGATCCTGAGAGGCTTTTTGAGGCTTCTGCCAGCCCGTTGTGAAGAATGAACTTTTCTTGTGAGAGAAACAGCTGCAAACACCAAGGTCAGTGAAGGAGGGGGAGGAGTAATGTGGCTCCTGGCCAAGATTCCCCTGCAGCCTGTGGTGACAACCATGGTGGAGCAGGTTGTCCCCCTGCAGCCCATGGAGGACCACGGAGGAGCAGAGATCCACTTGGAGCTTGGAGCCCGTGAAAGACCCTGCACCGGGGGAGGTGGATGCCTGAATGTGGCTGTGGCCCGTGGAGGGCCTGCTGGGACAGCCGTTCTGGAGAGACTGCACTCCGTGGAAGAGATAACCCACGCCGGAGCAGTTTAATGAAGGACTGTGGCGTACGGGTGGGACCCCACACTGGAGCAGGGGAGGGATGTGAGGAGTTCTTCCCCCAACTGTGAATCAGCGGCGTACAACAACGCATAATGGACTGACCATGACCCCCATTCCCTCTTCCCTCCTGTGCCGCTCAGGGGGGGAAGGTAGATCATGTTAAGCTCGGGAAGTGGGAGGGGTGGAGGAGGTTATCTTGTTTCTCTGTCTCATTATCCTGCTAGTTGTATGGCACAACTTGAAGCCATTTCCTCTTGGGAGAAGAGACTGTCACCCACTGCACTACAGCCTCCTTTCAGATAGTTGTAGAAAGTTATAAGATCTCCCCTCAGCCTCCTTTTCTCCAGATTAAACAATCCCAGTTCCCTCAGCCACTCCTCATAAGACTTACGTTCTAGACCTTTGCCCAGCTTCATTGCCATTCTTTGGATGTGCTCCAGCACCATAGTGTGTTAGTTCAAAACTGAACACAGTATTTGAGGTATGGCCTCACCAGTGTCGAGTACAGGGGGATAATCACTTCCCTACCCTGCTGACCACACTGTTTCTGATACAAGCCAGGATGCTGTTGGCCTTCTTGGCCACCTGGGCACACTGCCAGCTCATATTCAGCCAGCTGTCAACCAATATGTCCAGGTCCTTTTCTGCCAGGCAACTTTCCAGCCACTCTTCCCTAAGCCTGTACAATTGCATGTGATTGTTGTGACCCAACTTCAGGATCTGGCACTTAGTCTTTGTGAATCTCACGCAGTTGCCCTCGGCCCATCCAGCCTGTCTAGATCCCTCTGTAGAGCCTTTCTACCCGCAAGGAGATCAACACTCCCACCCAACTTAGTGTCATCTGCAAACTTACTGAGGGTGCACTCAATCCCATAATCAAGATTATTGATAAATATGTTAAACAGAACTGGCCCCAGTACTGAGCCCTGGGGAACATCACTTGTGATGAGCACTTCCTCCAGCTCCCTCAGTACCCTTGGATGGATCACATCTGGCCCCATAGACTTGTGTGTGTGTAAGTGGTGTAGCAGGTCATAAACCATTTCGCCTTGGATTTCTGTACATTTGAGGGTATGTTATGTAGTTATGTTTCCTATGATTTCTTAGTACTATGATGTTACAAACACTAAACCAGAAACACAGTTAAGAAGTGTGTTTGTCATATTTACAACTGTATAGTTTTGCAGGATCTTTTTCACAAAGGGAATTAATGACTAACATACTGAATAAATCCAGAGGGGAAAAAATGCAATGACAAGACACCATTGAAATAAAGGAACTTAAATGAGAAGAAAATAAGTAATCCAAGTTACCAAGTCTTTCACTAATATTACCTTGTCTATATTATGAATGTAGAGATTAATGGGAACAGCAAACATTTATACATGTGGTAAATATATTCCTGCTTAAGTAATGGCACGAACCATTCTCTACCATTGAACAAACATAGTAGTAATTATGCACATTCTATGTCTACCTTGACCTATTATACAACTACTCCTCTCAAAATCTTTTCAGTGTACCACCATCTAGGCCACAGCCAGTATAGACTCCCTGGATACATGAAATGGAAAGGCATTATTTCTAGGTTATTAGTAAGCTTGAATCCTCCATTGCCTACTGAGATAACAGCACTTCTCCTCTGGTATTATTTTTTATAAAGGTCAAAATTTACAGGAAATACAAACTAGTAACAGTCCAATATGTCCAAGTGGAAAGCGCACTACATAATTTAGGTTCATTGTCCTATTTTACTTATGATGTCAGTTTCAAAATAAAACATGTCAATATAGAGCAGAAAATGACAAAATAAGTCAGAGTAGATAGAAGTGGCTTTTTTTAAAATAAAAATATTGTTCACTCAAAGTTGTTATGTAGATGGAAAAGATAATTGTGAATTTGTATTGAATTAATCATCTTTTTGTTTGCAAATAAATACTTAAACTATTTTAAGAACTTTAAAATTGTCTCATTTCAAAATTTTCTAAATAAATTTTTCAGATATTTTGTTCTGAAAAGTGGGTTCATTTAAAAATGTATATGACTTTTACTTTAAATATTTTCATTTTCCCTCAGACATTTTAATTTTGTTTATATGTTTCAGAAATGTGGGGTATGGGTCATTATTTCAAGTTAAGTCTCCCAGTAATTCACATTACCTGTTAACATAGATCAATTAGAGGTGCACTTAAATATAGTTTCATAAATCATTGTGTATGTAATTGTAAATTAGTAAAGTTCTATTGCAAATTAAAAGTGCATATGATAAACAATATCATTAAAACATGTCCTACAGCAGTACAGAAGTTCAAATTCCTATCTTTAAAGATTTTCTTCCTTTACCTTATGTAGATAAAGGAAAATAAAAGTTCCAACAGAGATGATAAAAGAACCCCTGTCTAGCAATCATGATCAGAGTACTTTAATAGTAGTATGAAGAGGCGTGCTTTGCCAAAGGTAAAGTTTTTCCAGGATAATTAGTTGGGGCACAGTTCTTCTTAATTAAAAAGATACAATTAGATAGTAGAGACAGCAGACTTATGGTAGACCTAGCTAAAGAAAGCAATTGGGGAAAATAATTGTTTAAAAATTAGAGCTCCTTAACTCTTCTTACTTTTTGAGAATTCTCAGCAAAGCTCAGCAGAAATGTTTCTAACAAACAATTTAATGCTTCTGTAAAACTTAGGATGGTAAATGGACATAGAGAAAAAACAGTAATTGGGTGCCATTCTGTATTTCACAATAAATAATTCTTTAATAAGATAAATATAAATGCCACATTTATATTAATCAACAACTACAGATTTCTACTTTGACTTCACCTGAGACTTGCATTTTTGGCTTTTAAATATTATTTTAATCAATTTTAATAATAAATACAACATTGTTTATTCCAGCTGAAACACCATAATTGTCGTCCACTTCCCCACAGCTACTTTTTTGAAGTTAGTACTTACAAGTCAGTGAAGTAATCTATATTCCAGTTGACTGAATGAATCTGCAGTAGAAGTGCAATGTTCAGTATCAGGAAAAACACGATGCAGATATCCAAGACTTGTAAAATTTTAATGACATTGCTAATTGCATTTTTCCTGAATATAGCTGCCAATTCTTTAACAGTTCACAATTAATTTTAAATGACGAACTTGTACTGGGTTTCCTGGAACTGAAAAATTAATAAACCAAATTAATCCATATCATAATGTAGATGGCTTCTGTGAAGAGATATCACCAGAAATTTGATACATTTTAAAGTAAAGAAAGAGCACATGAACTTGTTTTTGCAATCTTACTTGACATTCATGAACACATGTATTTCCTGAAACTACCTTCTGCAGAGAAAAATCATGTTGCACTGTAGAATCATAGAATAGTTACAGTTGGAAGGGGCCTTTAAAGATCATCTTATCCAATCCTCCTGCAAGGAATAGGGATGTCTCTAACTAGATTAGGTTGCTCAGAGCCCCATCCAACCTGGCCTTAAATGTTTCCAGGGATGGGGCATCTGCTACCTCTCTGGGTAGCCTGTTCCACCACTCTCATCACAAAACATTTCTTCCTTATATGAAGTCTGAATCTACTTCTATTTGGAAACCATTACCCCTTGTCCTATCACAAGAGACCCTGCTGAAGAGTTGCTCCACATCTTTCCTGAAGGCCCCCTTGAGGTATTGGAAGACCGCTGTAAGGTCTACCTGAAACCTCCTCTTCTCCAGGCTGAACAGTCCCAACTCTCTCAGCTTGTGCTCATAGGAGAGGTGTTTCAGCCCTCTGATCATCTTCATGGCCCTCCTCTGGACCTCCTCCAACTGGTCCATGTCCTTCTTATGTTGGGGGCTCCAGAACTGGACACAGTACTCCAGGTGGGGTCTCACCAGGGCAGAGTAGAGGGGGAGAATCACCTCCCTCGACCTGCTGGCCACGCTCCTCTTGATGCAGCCCAGGATGCGGTTGGCTTTCTGGGCTGCAAGCACACATTGCTGACTTGTGTTGAGCTTCTCATCCATTAACACTCCCAAATCCTTCTCCTTAGGGCTGCTCTCAACCCATTCTCTGTCCAGCCTGTACTTGTGCTTAGGATTGCCCCAATCCATGTGCAAGACCTTGAACTTGGCCTTATTGAACTTAATGAGGTTCTCACAGGCCCACTTCTCCAGTCTGTCAAGGTCTCTCTGGATGCCATCCCGTCCCTCCAGCGTGTCAACCACACCACACAGCTTGGTGTCATCAGCAAACGTGCTGAGGGTGCACTCTATCCCACTGTCCATGTCACTGACAAAGATGTTAAACAGGGCCAGTCCCAATACCAACCCCTGAGGAACACCACTTGTCACTCTGTAGTAGAATGACTTGCTGCTGTGAGCTCTCAGGAAGGTTCCTGCAGGAATGTAAAAGGCGGCAGTCTCACATTTCTTACCAAGTCAGCTTACTCAGTATTTATTTAGAAGTGGAAATTCACTTTTACGTTACACTTCATGAATTGTAATTATATTAAGCTAAATATCTTAAAGATAGGATACTCTTTGGGTCAGCTGATTGGAAAGGAGATACTGAATCAGTTGTCACTGAGTAAATCAGTCTTTAAATAACAATGACATGAAACTCTACAAATTTGATGGAAACTGAGAAGGGACAAAAAGTGTAAACCCAGTTTTCAAACACAAATATTTCATACTAACTGTACCTTGTCATGGAACACTGACTCCTGTGTCAACAATCACCAGAGATATGTCCCAAGATGCTCATTGCACTAATTCAGAAGCAGCAAAAAAATGTAAACAGATTCTTATAGAAATTGGCAAGATCAGTCCAACTATCATCCACAGGTTCAAATGTATTGGCATGTGCTTCTCATATGTACTGCACTTTGCAATAAAGTTTTTGTGTTAACTTCTTTCCATATAAATACTAGTAATAACTCCTATGTGTCTTATGTTATATCTGATTAAGTTAAATTTATGTCACAGATGATATATTTAATTTTTTTTTTTTTTTGCACTGTGGATTTTAATCTAATTAAAAAAAAAGATATTCTATCTTGAATGGAGTAATTAAAATTGAAAGCTGAAGTAATTTAGATTTAAGTAATAGCTACGATAACGAATATGATATATACTTTCTCTTTGAAACTTATTTTTCAGTAGATTGAAGAGAAGCATTGTCACCTTCTAAACATAAATGATCACCCACAGTCACCTGGATGGATGAGAATTCTTTTCACATTTGCTATTAGTCATATCCTTGAGATTCATGAATTTATGAATCTCAAGAATGACTCAAAAGATGAGACTCTTCCCATAGTTATTTATCATATTGTGATATTCAAAGTGGATTGTAAATGGTCTATTTAGGAATTCACTTGAAAACCCATCTACTTCATACTTCCTTCCTTGAGAAACATGCTGCCAGGGTTAACTTGGATAACTTTCCAAGTTTGTTGAAAGGATACTTATTTTGAAGAGGGAGATAGATGGGAGGGAAGTTTGCTGCTAACTCTTCAGTTCAGTCTCTTGCTTAATAGTGCTGACTTTTCTCAGCTGGAAAAAGTGATTTCATTTTTAGGTTATTACTTGAATGTTTTAATAAAATATATATTTAAAGACTAAAAGACAGTGATTACTTTGGCTTGAAATGGTGGAGAGTCTCTCCTCAAGGTTCTTCCCTTCATGCATGGTTATTTACTTGAAGGTTAATTGGAATGAGAAAATACAATCAAATTCCATCTGTATAAGACAGGGAATGGCATCAGAACTGTATGACATAGGCTATGTCTATTGTAGCAGATAAAATGCTCCAGCCCTTGTTCTTTGTCACTCCTAGAATGTGTTTATCACAGATGGTAGCCTCCTGGACTCATTTCCCTCATCTATACTTTCTACGGGAACAGTTCCTGGTGGCCAGGCATTTCCTGGTATTGTGCTAGTTGGCATGAACTAAAAACATGCAAAAGAGCATGCTTACAAACAGCAAGACATATGTGCCAATGTCTGAACCTGTGACTTGGCCTTTTGTTTGCATTAGTAGCATAGAGAGAGCCTAGGATATCCGATAACACTGAGATCTGTGTATTATGACTGCAAAAAATAAAGTACAGGTACAGGCTGAAAATTATGACCTGAGACCAAGTCCAGACCATGTTTGGCACACATTTGGGACATATAAGGCTCATGTCCCTCCTTCAGCCAATTTGTGGTACTTCTTGAGTGACTTCCCCATCAGTAGTGGTTGGCTAGAGATTAATACTTCTTTTCCTCATAAGAATTCTCTACCGGCTGCTATTTTAATTTCCTTTGTTAGAGTGAAAATCTGAAGTCTTGTTAAATATGTACACTCTAAGAATTGTATCTGAATTTCAGATATAGCATTTATGTGCAACAATTAGCAAAAATTGCTAATTTTTAATATGTTATAATTTACATTTTGAGATATCAGGAATTTTCAATGAGACTTCAAACTATGAAAAAAATGAAACTGATTTTGGATTTAATTTCAAAATTGAATTTAAACTAATTATCTGAGGGTTTAATAAGTTTGTGCCCTTGTTTTGGCTGGGATGGAGTTAATTTTCTTCCCAGTCGCTGCTGTGTTTTGGATTTACCATAACTAGCTCAGTTGGTAGGCAGAGCATGAGACTCTTAATCTCAGGGTCGTGGGTTTGAGCCCCATGTTGGGCAACTAAGCACCATGCAGTTGCTTGTTCACTCCTCCCCCCTAGTAGGATGGAACGGGAAATTTGAAAAACATAAAACTCATGGGCTGAGATAAATACTGTTTACTAGAAAAGCAAAGGAAGATATAATAATTATGATAATAATAACAGTATAATGATAATAGAATATACAAAACAAATGATGCACAATTTCTCCCCATGTGATGACCAATACAGCCCATCCCAAACAGCAATCATGGAACGAAACTGAGAGAGATCTCAGAATGATGAAGAAAATTAACTCCCATCTCAGCCAAAACCAGGACAGTATGATAATTAATTTACAGACCATTGTCAGAGTTTTGGCTGAAGATAAGGGGGGTTTGAGGGTTTATTGTGGGTTTTTTAATGATTTGAGGACACAGCAAGTAAAACTAGTTAGACTCTATGCTTTGAAAATAGAACATGGAAGTAAAAGGAAAGCTGCATGTACATCTTAACAAATAATAATGTGAAGCTTAAGTAAATTCATACTAATTGTACATAGCTGTAATCATTAAAACAATTATTATTATGGATATTTAAAATTTGCTAATATATCATTATAACCTTAAAGATGTGGGGTTTTTTTACAGATGTCATTCATTATTTTTCTGCTTAGAAACAGCATAATATACAACAACAACAACTAAAAATCAATCATAATACAAATAAAATTAGAGTAGTTTACCTTGGTGCGTTTCACCAGATCAGAATTAACTATTGAGGTATTTAAAAATAAATGGACAATCAAGGTATATCTCTATGATGTAATTGTTTTTCTTAGAGTGATGTTTCCAGAGTTACAGATGTTTACTACAACTTATTTTCCTTAATGAATGGGTATTTTATGTACTTTGATCACCTCTAGATATGACAAAGAGTGATAAAATTAATGGAAGCAATATGGATTCTATGAAATTCAATTTTAATCTTTTAAGGTTATGTAAAATTGAGGCAGCAAGCCCACAAGTTCCTGTTCAAAACTTCCAGTTTTAGTGAATTTCAATCAGATATTATTATTTATTTAATTGATTTAATAATTGATGTTATTTCACCTTGTGCAGATAAATTCTGTGCGAACACTTACAAAGACAAGCTCTCTGCTCTCAGAATTTTCAAAGAAAATTACATACAAACGATGCAAGAGAAAGACATGGTCAGATATCAAGTTACAGTTACACATTTTATGAAGAAATACACCAGTTTCAGGGAGCCTATTGTTCTTACAAATGAAGTATATTCATCTATCCATAACTGCTCCATAAAATATCTTTCCTTACCTAATTTTTACAAGCCTACAATTTGTACATTGGACCCTGTAGCACCTATGAATGCCCTAATTTCTTCCTCGCTGTATTGGTTGTAAATTCCCTTGTCTAGTAGGTGATCGGGAGGAAAAAGAGGCACAGATCACAGGCAATATTTCTTAGAACACCTTTTATTCATTATTAATAATAAAATCAAGCTGTTATTCCTTACAGATAACACAGCACACTTATGTACTGACCTAGTTCACTTGCACCCTCACATGCTCATTCATAGCCACCAGGCTGAAGAAGCAGCAGGTAAGGCAGCCCCAGTGGGGTGATCCCCAATGGTATGCTCCCGCAAAGTGTTGAGGCTCACTCTGATGTGCCAGGGGCTTCTAGGGACGTGTTAGGTGAGGCTGTCAGGGGCCTGTTGGTTCACTGGGTGCATAATCAGTCCTGTCATCTTCATCTGCATATAGCAGCCACTGGCCATACAGTACAGAGCCACAGAGGGTGCTCACTTGTGCTTGTGGCCTTGTATGGATGCAGCAGATTCTTCATGTCCCGACTTTACCAGTTCTTTTGGATTCACCACAAGAAATCATTCCCAGAACTTTATCACCCGTTGGGAAGCTCTCACACTACCTTCCCAGTACACGCTTTTCCTTTCTTTGGCCAGTGTTGTTTCCTGGTAACTATTTCTCCATCCAAATCTGTGGAACCCACTCATCAGCTGGTACAGATGGGGGTTTTATGATGTATCCACTTTGTAAGAAAATATTCTTAGATTATTATTAGAGAGATTTTTTTTTCACTTGAGTAACTCCTTTTAATTTTTTGTCTTCCCCTTTTTCCTCTTTCCCTGCAAGCTATGCATTGCAAAATATGTAATATTTACCAAATATTACTTAGATGTCTTTTCTATGAAATTCCTTGACTTTACAAAATATATTGTTTACAAATGTGCTGCCATTCTGCCTAATGGGCACTCTGGGGGAATGTTGTTGGCTTTGAGACTCAGCTACATATTTTCAATAAACAACTCCTGAAGCTAGTGAATGCTGAGAGCTGTGAACATTAATCTGTGATCTATCTGAATGGAATACTTGCTTCTTCTCCCTTTGGGGGATGGAAAAAAGGACACACATCATGATGCACTAACCACAGTCACACATAATCAGCTAACCCCAACAAAACATTTTATCATTCCCTTTGATTACAGGTTTCCTAGTTAGTCTGAAATTGTGGTAGGAAAACTGCCTGCCTTATTAACAGATTTTGCCAACTAGATAAAGAGAAAAAACTGCCCCAGGATAAGTAGGCACTTCCAACTATTAAAATGTTTTAGACTACTGGTATATTACATTTGGAGTTATCTCATTTGCCTTGTCCCTTTGTCCGTGAGTCACATTGCTAAGAGGATGAGTGACTGTCTCGGAGGGAAAGCTGCCTGCTCAAGTATTCCTGAATGGCATTGCATCTGGCAGGCTGATTTACATTTAATGTTGACATCTGCCTTAGAGGAAATCTCTACTCTTGTTTTTAAAAAACAGGTCAAAGTTCCAGTTAGCAACAGAGGGGCTCATGGTACTGGTGAAGAGAGGAGAGATAAAAGGCAAAGATCAACTTGAAGTAATCTACAGTTGCTTTTAAAGCCAAATCAGCCATTCCTTATGGGAAGGACCCCTCAAACTCACACACTGATTTGGAAAAAATAATTACACTACAATTATACTGGGTCTGCAATGGAGTCCTATGCCAGTTTTACACCAGAAAGCTGTGAATTCCAAATGACCATAGTGCAGCTGGATATATGTAAGGCACAAACCTCTATAATAAAATAACATTATCTGATGGATCTTGGCAATTTCAGTCAGTAGGAATTTATAAGCCTAACTACGGCACTGAATTTCAACTTTGAATGAACTCAGACTTTAACTGAAACTGTGCTGCATGTAATTCAAGTTTATCCTCTTACTTTTACCAGTGTAAATGTTAGGTAGAGTTGCTACATTCATTTGGAAATCTCTGTATGCTAACTGCATGGCATAAACAACTTTCTCTGGTCCCAACTATTCTAGAGGTCACAATTTCTGCTGAAACGGTCTGAAGAGGGTGACTTAGGATTACACAATGTGCCCCACTACTTAGAATTTGAAATCTAGATAAATTCTCCACAGTAGTTTAGGAGGGAAAAAAAAAAATAGTCCCTTTCTTCAAATTAGATTAGTTCTACTGTAGAGGGATGAATGGAAGGATACTGCTGCACTGGCTTATCATGCCACGAAGAGAAATCAGAATAAAACTAAGAGAAAATTAATAAACGTTATGTACTCACTTGAGTTTTAAAGTACTGAACAGCAATTCCAGGGAGCAAGAATAATGAAGAGCATGATATAAGAAGTTAATGACAGTCAACTTTTGTAGCACTTCCAGTTACTTCCATGTGTTGTTCAAAGACCTAATGAACTAGCACTTCCCTGATATACAAATGAGGCCCACTGTTAAACCCAGTAGCCTATGTTGAGCCTTTTGCCTTTAGAAGGCAGTCTGAGCCAGTCCCAGGTCAGTAACTATGAAACACTTAGAAATGGGGATTCTAAAACCAGGCTTCGAGTTCATTTGAAAGCAACAGAAGAGCAAAGGAGACAAAGTAAAATGGTAGAAAGAAAAGACCAGAGTGATTATTTTGGCTGACCTCTCACATAAAATAAGTCATAAAGATATCTAACTCATTCATAGGCCTATATTTGCTAGATAATTGCTCTAACTGGACTGTTCTTTATTTCAGACTCATTGTCTTGCAATTTCCAGCTGTAAGGCAAATCCAAGTCACTGCTTTTTGAAGACAGCTTTATAAAAAAAAAAAGATCAGAGTAAATTCAGAAAAGAAGCTAGATATTTTGTGGTGTCTGGTCCGTTGGGAAGTGCTGAAAATCTTACAAGAGAACTGACTATCATGAGGTCTCTAGTTCATTTTGTTCTTGCATGGATTGGCAGTTTCTGATAAGGGAAAAAAATATGCTGGATGTATAATAAGAAATCCCAGGATATACCCTTCACTGCTTATTGCATTTAATATTTGAAGGAAGTCTTCAGAATATCTGCAGATATCTTTTACTCATTGTTTGTTGCTTCTTTTAGCTGAAAAAAAAAAAAAATCAGAAAATGTTGCTTCTTTCAATTTTCTCTTTTGGACTTCTTTTGCTGACTAGTTTTCCTTACATACTGCAGTGCCTACAAAGTGTAAACTCTGATGCTTTGCAGTGGTAAATGGGTACAGATGCTTGAATCCTTGACAGTTCTATGACTGTTTATAAAATCTGTTACTGTATACTTTGATAACCTGATGTTCACTTTTCAGAAGAAATATTCTGTTTCCAGCACCCCTTTTCCTAACTTTCTCCTTCCTTTGGTTATTTCCACATACTCTTCAAAGACCTAATATGCAGTACTTCAGTGGTATAAGTTCTTCTGAAAAATTTTGAATTAATTATAAACATAGCATTCTCAGCCTGTTAAAGGACTCATTCCCTTTTGATCTTTTGTTGTAGCTTTTGCTATTAATAGTATTGTCTCCTTCCTGACACTCTGCCAAATGGACAAGAATAATACAAACCTCATAATGACAGAAGTCTCAAAATTGATGAATAAAGGAAAGAACATCTTTGGATTATATTGTTTCTGGACAATAAATATTTTTACACAGCGTGACAAGCTTTTTGCAAAATCTTTCATGAAGGTATTACAAACTGATGCTTCTGTACAGAGTATTTTACTATTTTCTGTTTCTTACAGGTTCAGAGAAACACTCTCATTAGTTGTAACTGATAACTATAAATTTGTTTTCTTGGAGGTGAGGGGATCTTATATATTTATTAAAAATAATTAAATTGAATAGTGATTTTGTCCTAGGGGATGCCTGAGAAAATCACGTTAGTAAAGAGATATGCAGTGTACTTTACAGGTAAAATCCTTAGATGGCGTTAGTTTTTAAGGGTGCTTCTAGATAACTTGTCTCAAAAGAACTTTTTCAACTGGCGTTATTGTGTACATTGAGGGACATACACAATGAACACATCAAAGTAATTGATCTTTAAAACTCGCTTTGGTAAGCCAGTGTTAAGCAGAGTAGTTAGACTAGATGATCTCCAGAGGTCCCTCCCAATCTCGGCCATTCTGTGATTCTATGAAAACAAGGGCCCACATGTCCAAATTTTGTTTTTGTTCAAAAATGAGCATAGATTCAAGATCCCAGTAACCACTTTAGTCACTTCATTCAAATAAAGCACCAATTTAATGCAAGTGTGTTTAAGATCAATGGGAATGTTTATTTTAATTCAACAGAAGGTGGATAAAGTCTTGAGTAGGAGCTAAGCCGCTTTTCCAGGAAATTACATACAAACTTTAATCATTAAACTTTAATTAAATTTCTACATAACCATACTGAGACGAAAAGGAACTAAAATGTTTTTAAACTGGATTTTCAGAGTACACTTAGTTTTCTTTGAAAGCTTCCTGTCCAAAAGACTAAATTACACTTCTCTTTTCAGTTTTTATGCTTCTATCATTATATCCCTTTAGATGGTACAAATTGAAACTGTTCTTTACTGTGTTTGTCCTATTACACTGCATTACAATACTTTACATTGCAATATATTGCATTACATAATATAATATAACATAAGGAATAAATAACATACATTTTTTTTCTGAAATCTTAACAGTTAAAGCTGTAAGGTTGAAGACAAAGATCAGCATAAATTCCTGGCCATGGTAAAGTCCATGGGACAGACTGATGGTCCTGGCATTAAGATTGCTAATTTTACATCATTAATATTTATTGTCACAATGTCCAAAACAATGAGCTGGGTGAGGCTTTTCCTGACTTCAGTGGCACAGCAGCCGCTTTGGGATTCATGAGACAATGAAAAACAGGAAACGTGCATGGCAGGTTTCTGACGTGCGCCATCATTGGGCCAGAGGTCAGCAGCCTGTTCAGCTGTCTGAGTAGTATAACAGATTCCTTTTTGCTTTCCTGTTCATTCTGTTTGCCTGAGGTGCTGGATCTTCCTTTTTTTTTATTACTGTTTCCTTTTTTTATTATCATTTGTTTTAATTTTAACAGAGGTCCTCACTTTTAATTTCCATAAACAGCAGCAAACATTAGGGTTGTATATCACTTCTACAGACCTCAGAGACTTTCAGGTTAGACTCTGATGACCCTCTGAAATGCAACAGTAGTGAAAACTTTGAAAAAATTCTGAACTTGATAACACCTTGCCTTTGCCTCACAGATTTTCTCTATTTCACTTTTCTTTTATGGCTGACATCTGCTTGGAAACATGACATTTGTAGGCACCATTTACTTCCTTCCCCAAAACTACAGGTTCTCTGTTGGTAACAATCTGAAATTATGCCTTGCAAAAACTGTACTTAAGGCTGGTTTCATCTTGGGGTAGCAGAATGAAGGATTAGCTGTCAGGAAAGAAATGATGTTTCCTCATAAGTACTTTTATTGCCTTAGTAATTTTTTTTTTAAGCCAGAAGGACTTGGGTAGAAGTATACCCCAAAGATCCTTTTTCCTAGTTTTAAGTTTACAGGTAAACTTCGTTAGTACGAAACTACCATATACAGAATTTTCAATATCAGCTCTGTTTTTCAGGCATAAAGATCTTTAGAAATTAACAGAATTATTTCTTCAGAATGTGTATTTCAGCATTTTTTTTTCAAAGTGATGAGAGTAAAAGTTCAGAGAGTGTTCTTGGTGTTTTATTTTAATACATAATTCTTTAACAATGTCCGTTTTTTGCATAAATCAGAGTCCATATGCCTTCTTTTATTTGTGAGTGCAGCTACTCTTGTGGCTAATTACATGAAATATTTGTTGATTGGAGCTGCTCCCAGATTTTAATCCCCTAGTAGTACAATCATAGTGGAATGGAGGGAATGTCACATCTCAGAATTGGTTGGACTAGTCATCCTCCTCAATTTTCTCAGTTAATTATTTTCTTCGTATTACATTGCTTCTTTTTTTTTAAAAAAAAAAAAAAAAAATTCTTTTTGCTTCAGCTCATCTATTTGTTATGTTATAAATTAGGACAATTGGATGACCAACTAGCTGAATGGGGTTTGCATGAAAAATATCTGCTCTACAGTTGAGATACAGTCACTCTGTCCACCTAGAACAAGTGCATCCAGGAGAAGAAACTTGCTACAAGGGGAACATTTCAGAGACCTTTCTGTTATTAAAAACACAGTGAATGGTATTAAAGAGATGCCTACTATGCCCTTTTATAAAGTTAAGAGCAAAATAATAAACATTCTGCAATATGTTCAAATAATTTTAAACATTTGATACATTTAGAAATTACTTCCTACCTGCACTAACGTGCAAAAAGCTTAATGGAAGATAAAATAAATATATCCTTAAATTGCAAGATAAATGGCCACTGATGCTGCAAGCCTAAACTAGGTGTAAAACTTAAAGAGAAATACCAAATACTCTTTCTTCCATCTTCCTTAGGCATAATAGTTGTCTAATGTAAGTCTGATCTATAACATATCCCTACATTATGAAGTATGCTGAAGTGGCCAGAATTACTTCCAGAGAAGATGATTCAGTAGCCATTACCTTGACTCACTCTGCTACATCAACCAAGATAGGCATGGTCTATAAATACATAAACATGGTCATTTAATGTCATTGTGAATGCAATTCTTACAGAGTTTTCATACAACGTACATATGAATTCACATATTAATGATTATATTACATATTCTGTGAATTCAAAAAAATAAATGAGGTAGCACGTAGTGATTTATTTGATGCCTTAACTTGCAGTCTTTTGCTTAGATTATAAATCTTGCCAACTTGTTTTCTTGCCAACTGATTTAAAACACTCCTATAAAATTTTCTTGAATCACAGATAAGAGTTCCTTGACCCCTCTTTCCATCTTTTTGTCTTTAAAATAACTCACATTTATGAGTCATACTCTCAAAAGAGTTAGATTCAGAATTAGAGTTGCAAACCACTGATACTTAAGAAATATTGTAATGGAGAAGTAATAAATTAGAGTGATGAAATTTATTTTGAAAATCAATTATACAGACAAAGCCTTGAAAAGTACAGATGTCCTTTTATTATACAGATGCTTCCATTGATATGAGTCAAATATTTCCTTGATTTAAAGAAAAACATGCCTATTAGCGACATTTGTAAAATAAACACCTCCTTGATCTCTGCCCTTGTATATGATTCATCTTCTTAAGCTTTAATTTTGTTACACTTGCTGTACAAGTGGCACTTAATGAAACAATTTGCTGTGCTGATGCAGAATGTCAAAGGGAAAGCATATACTGTTTCGGCATGACACTAAAAATCCTAGGCAGTTCCTACTGACTGCAAAAGGGGAAACATAACCTCCATTTTTAAAAGAGAAGAAAGGAAGACCTGGAGAACTACAGGCCAGTAAGAACCACCTCTGTGCTCAGCAAGATCATGGAGCAGATTCTCCTGGAAACTATGTTAAGGCACGTGGAAAATAAGGAGGTGACTCATGACAGCCAACAAGTAATGGAAAATCGTTCCTGACAAATTTAGTGGCCTTCTACAATGGAGATACAGTGTTGGTGGATAAGGGAAGAGCAACTGATGTCATCTACCTGGATTTCTGCAAAGCATTTGACACTGTCCTGTATGCCATTTTAGTGTCTAAATTAGAGATATGGATTGACAGACCGATCACTTGGTGAATAAGGAATTGGCTGGATGGTTTCACTCAAAACATTGCGGTCAAAGGCTCAATGTCCAAGTGGAGACCAGTGACGAGTGGCATTCCTCAGGAATTGGTATTGTCACTGGCTCTGTTTAACATCTTTGTTAGCGACATGGACAGTGGGACTGAGTACACCTTCAGCAAGTTTGCTGATGACACTAAGCTGTGTGGTGCAGTCGACAAGCTGGAGGGAAGGGATGCCATCCAGAGAGCCCTTGACAGGCTGAAGAGGTGGGCCCATTCGAACCTCTTTAAATTCAACAAGCCCAAGTACAAGGTCATGCACGTGGGTTGGGGCAATCCCAGGCACAAATACAGGCAGGGCAGAAAATGGACTAAGAACAGCCCTGAGGAGAAGGGCTTGGGCATTTTGGTTCATGAGAAGTTCAACATGAGCCAGCAATATACACTTGCATCCTGGAAAGACAACTATATCCTGAGCTGCATTGAAAGAAGAGTGCTCAGTATGTTGAGGGATGTGATTCTCTCCCTCTGGAGCACCCAACATAAGAATGACATGGACCTCTACAGCGAGTCCAGAGGAGGGCCACAAAGATGATCAGAGGGCTGGAGCACCTCTCCTATAAGGACAGGCTGAGAGAGTTGGGGCTGTTCAGCCTGGTGAAGAGGAGGCTCCGGGGAGACCTTGTAGTGGCCTTCCAATATCTAAAAGGGCCCTATAAGAAAGCTGCAGAGGGACTTTTGACAAGGGCAGGTAGTGATAGGATAAGAAGTAATGGCTTTTAACTGGAAGAGGGTAGATTTAGATTAAACATAAGGAAGAAATTCTTTTCTGTGAGGGTGGTGAGGCAGTGGAACAGGTTACCCAGAGAAGCTGTGGATGCCCCATCCCTGGAAATGTTCAAGGCCAGGTTGGATGGGGCTTAGAGTGACCTGGTCTAGTGGAAGGTATCCCTGCCCATGGCAGTGGGGTTGGAACTAGATGATCTTTAATATCTCTTCTCATTCTATGATTCTATGATGACTCAGAAAATTGTGGCACGTTGCTGCAAAGGCACATATTTTCTTTTCAAAACCAGAAAAAAAAAGTAATGCATCGTGTCTATGCTGTGTAAATGCTTCAAAGAGCTATTTATTTGTAAACTAATAAATCTTTACACAGGCAGAAATCAGTATTCAGGGAGATTTTTTTTTCTCACTTTAAATACATACAGGGAAACTAAGAAAAAAAAAATGAAGTAATTTAGTGCTGTCTGCACACCAAGTCACTACAAAAAAATGGAAGAAATAATGAAATTTCTCTTTTAGATGCCTCCATCTTCCTCTTCTTTAATCCAGTTTCCTATAGAACCTGCTGTTTGTTCACAGCAGACATGTGATTGAAAGCCCTCAAGTTCATCTGGACTCTGAAGATTCAGATGAGATTTCACATGGTTGTTATCCAAACTTGATGAATTTAGCATTCATCTTCACCATTACTAGGCAAAAAAAAAAGTTAAATGTAGGGTATATATCAGTAAAAAACCTCTGGATAAAATCTGCAGTGATCATCTATTTAGGATTTAAAAAGAAAAACAAAATCCCCAAACTTAAAAACTCCTTTATATAGGAAAAAAAAAATGACCAATCTCTTATGAAATTCGGTAAAATATTCTGATTAAATTCAGGTAGCGTTGGCTAAAGTCTTAATCATATGATTATAATCCAGAATACTATTGTAATGCCATTCTTCTCACTGATTCCATCCTTAGGTTTGTTGCACTTCCTCTCTTTAAACACTTGTATTTAGAATCTGATTAAACCTGCCATGCCATGAGGGTACCACAATCACACTGGAGTCACCATAAGGGAAGGAATAGAAATGAAGTTGAGGAGGCCAAAAGAAGGGATGAGATGCCCTCATCAGCCTAGACTGACAGCCCATGAGGTCTGTAGAAACGATTCCAGACAACTAATCCATTCAACCATGATTAATCCCAGCATACACTAAGAAATTATGAAAGAGTAGTCTCTCAGTATTAAGCCCTATGCACTGAGAATTTCCTCCTAGCACTGTGCTGTGTTATATAGCATACACCCTTCTGTGCACAACTGGACCATATTCTTACCCCTGGGATATGGAGAGAAGTAGTCCATGCACTCTTTATCTAAGCACTGTTTGGCTTTTATATTCTCTATCAGTTGATTAATTCCATGGGAAGATGATAATCTGGCCGTCAATATACCTGTCAAATCACTTAAACCTCAAGTTCTGGAGATAACATTGAGTTAGCCAAGGGATTATCCAACACTGATAGAAAGCCAAGAGACACTCTTAATAAATATTCACTCACTAAGCCTTCTATATCTCAGAGAGTCAGTAGCAAAATTCCAGGGACATCCACTTTATAATTATTCTCTCATTTGGACAAATGTACTAGTTAGTTGAAACAATTATCTTTAAAGGATTGCTTTAGGAGGACTTAGTTGGACTAAATTCCTGAAAACATTAATCAATGCCACTATTACTTTGATCCAAGAGACAGAATTGGTCAATAATACTTAACTTCCTTCTCATCCTATATAGCAATCTCTCTGGAAGCATGTTTCTGCATATTCAATACTTTTATAAAATTTTAATAAAAATATAATTTTAGATTTAGACTACCCTTGTATATTTTGGGAGAAGTTGACACTTGTGCTGTCTGATCTTCACTTTTTCGTGATTAACAGCCCTGGTTTCCACGCCAACTCGCATATTTCGTTTAAGCATGTTTGCTGTTTGATGTTTTTCATTAAATCAAAATGTTCCAAGCATGACAATTTCAAGTGTCTCCTGAAGTCACAGTGAGTTTGGCCCATATAAGAAGTGAAGATCAGAATTACTGTTTGAGAACAACTAAAGTGCATGGTCATATGTGTAGTGACTTAACAATTCTTAAAATGTACTGATTGGTACCCTGGAAGTTTATTTACTGTCTGTCATCTACTTCCTGGTTTTACCTTGTAGTAAAAGCTTTAATAGATTAACAATAGATATTCTTGCTATAATGGAATACACTTAGCCATTGGTTTCCCAACCATGGTATTTTTAGAAAGCTAATATGGAATAGTAACCTTGATTGCCAAATTTTAAGCCACATTTCAGAAAGAAACCCTCCAGAAAAATAACCTTCAAAAAATTTCAAGTAGAAAAGAAACAGAAGGAAACAGATAGATTGCATATAGGTAGGGAGTAGCATTTCTAGACTAATTAACTTGTTATTTTGGGGGGTTTTGTTGCTGTTCTGGTTTTGTTTAGTGAGGGGGGCCTAAGGTGGCAGCTTCTGTGGGAAACTGCTAGAAGTTGTTCCCCTTTGTTCCGTGGACTCGGTCGGGCCTAGGGTGGACCCGCTGCTGGCCAAGGCCGAGCCAATTGGTAGCAGAATGTTCCGTGATAACACCTCAGCGATAACGTATTTAAGAAGGGGAAAACAGGAAAAAAAAAAGCAGAGAAGGTGTGAAGCAGCTGAGTGGGGGCAGAGAGGGGGAGGTATGCACCTTGTGGGCCTTGCAGGCCTCACTCTCTGGCCTCTCGTCGGGTGGCCGACTGGGCCCGACTTGGCCTGGCCCAGCTGCAAGAAGTGGAGAGGAGATGAGAAGTGAATAAGATGTAAAAAGGATCCTGAGGGGCATCTGCCAGCCTGTTGCAAGGAACTGCTGCAGACGCCAAGAAGGAAGGGGAGGAGTAATGCAGCTCCTGGCCAAGATTCCCCTGCAGCCAGGCTGTCCCATGGTGGAGCAGGCTGTCCCACTGCAGCCCATGGAGGTCCACAGAGGGGCAGAGATCCATCTGCAGCCCGTGGAGGACCCCACGCCAGAGTAGATGGAGGCCTGCAGGAGGCTGTGGACCATGGAGGACCTGCTGGGGCAGCTGTTCTGGAGAGACTGCACCCCGTGGAAGAGATGACCCACACCAGAGCAGTTTCACAAAGGACTGTGGCCCGTGGGAGGGACCCCATGCTGGAGCAGAGGAGGAATGTGAGGAGTTCTTCCCCTGACAACGAAGTAGTGGCGTAAAACAACGCGTGATGAACTGACCACAACCCCCATTCCCTCTTCCCCCCTGTGCCGCTCGGGAGGGGAAGGTAGCAGAGATAACGTTAAGCCCGCGAAGAGGGAGGGGTGGGGGGAGGTTATCTTGTTCCCTGTCTCATTCTCCTGCTAGTTTTAGAAATAAATGAATAGTTTTCCCCAAATTGAGTCTGTTTTGCCCGTGATGGTAACTTTAAGGATTTCTCCCCGTCCTTATCGCAAACCTCAAGCCGTTTTTCCTTATATCATCTCCCCCTATTCTCTCAGAGGGTGGGGGAGTGAGAGAGAGACTGCATAGTCTGGTCCTGATCGGTTGTTTTGTACTTTTTTCTTTTTTTCAAACATCACAGAAGTCTATAGCCCAGACAGTGAAAAAGCCCTGCACCTCATGAATCTTCATCTTGTCATCTAACTCACTGTGCTATATATTTGCTACTTGAAAACTAGAAAGAAAGGATGAGATAGTGATTTCAAAAAGTAGTGTTACTGTAAATAGCACATTATTGTCCTTCTGTATCTGCTGCAACTCTTACATTCCAGTTTTAAGACTGGGTGACCGTGACCGAGGGGCCAGTTGATAAAACATGAATGAAAGCCTGCTGTCCAGAGGGATCTACACTCAAGAAATGAGCTGAGAGGAACCTTACAAACCTCAACAAGGACAAAGGCAAAATCCTGCCCATTAGAAGGAAGAACAATATAGGCAGAGACTTGACTGGGAAGCAGCTTGACTAAAAAAGAAGAGTAGGTCCTTTTGGTAGACAGTGAATTGAATGTAAGCTAGCAGTGTGCCCTGGCAGCAAAGACGGCCAACAACAACCTTGGCCAATAGCACAGCCAGCTGAATGAGAGAAGGGAACATCCTTAACTACTCAGCGCTTGTTAGACCATGTTGGGAATACTGTGTACATTTTTGGCTTCCCCAGGTACAGGAAAGTAATTTGCAAACTTAAGGAAATGCAGCACAGGCCACCAAGATGGTCAGATACTGGAGGACTTGCTTTCTAAGAAGAGGCTGAGGGACTCCTCCAGCCTGGAGGAGAAGCTGGCTTCAGCAGAAGCTAAAAGCAGACCCTCAGTATCTATAAGGGGCATATGAAGAAGATGGAGATGCACAACGGTGTGAGGCAGGAAGATGTGACACAGCATAAATTGAAACAGGAGGGTTTGTGCCTGGCTAGAAATGTATAGATTATGTGGAATATAAGGACATTCAGTTTGGGACTACAGGCAGAGGAAGCAACACATTAAACATCCAGACACAAATCCTAGGGAATAGTAGATAATAGAAATAATACCAAGGCCCAGAGCTCTCAAGCCACAGAAAGAATTACTGAAAGCCTTGAGGAGGTTCGTTCGTAAACAACTTTGTTACTGGTAAAAAAAAAAAAGTGGGAACAGCAAACAGATTGTGAAGAAGAAATCTCCTGAGTCTTAATATCTAATGGATTTAGTTCCTGTAACAGTAAAGAAAAATCTCTTTCACCATGAAGACTGGCTCTGGAGCAAGTTGCCCAGGGAGGTTGTCTGATATCTCTTCTCAAAAGCTTTCAAGACTCAAGTGGAAAAATCCCTGGCAACTTCTAGCTGACCCTGCCCTGAGCAGGAGGCTGGACTGGAAACATCCTGAAGGCTCCTCTGACCTGAACTATCCTATGATTTAGGTGTAATGATCCTACGATTATTACTCTGAGTGGAAGGCCTGAAGGAATTAAAATTTTATCAGGTTAGCTTGACATGTAGGGTTAAAATCCAATTTTCATGAAGTATTATCTGAACAAAAATATGTATATAGGCTGAAGGATATGTGGATTAGTTCAGACAATGCCTTTTGATTCATTATTAGTCCTTTTATGTACTTTCATATACTATTAAAATATTTTTGACAAACTTCGTTCCTTCTGCTGGTCTCCAATTCAAAAAGGTGGAAGTGAAAAAGGGAAAGGCTCTACACTTTCACAGTTAAGCTTAAAAAAGTCTATTCGTTTTTGTTCATACTTTAATTAAATTTATTTGTTTCATGGTTGTCATATTGTTTGAGCTGATAGGAAAAAGCACAAGTATACAAGATGTATCTCAGCCTGACTGCTGCCAGACATTAGGCATATTAACACAATGAAAAAAGAAAGATGTTAGTGTCAATTGGAGGTGAACATCCATTTTATTTTACATGTAAAGAAGTTGAGAGGAATAAAATACTAGAAGTCAAGGCATCTGCAATGAAGTGGTGAAGTAAGAAGGAAAGAGACTCTTAGAGACTGCAGACGGAAAAGTGAGAAGATCTGCTAATTTGTACATCCTGCTTAAAAAAGTTAGGGTGTTGGGATTTTCTTAGTATTGTGTTTTCCTCCTAGAGCCTAATATTTACACTCTAACTCTGAAATAAACATGAGAAATCATAACTCCCATTAAAGTACCAAAAGCGTCTTCACATTTTCTGTGGAATAAAACTGTGTCTGAGATCAATTTCACAGAAGTAGCTTACTCTAGATCAGCTTATAGCAACTTTTTTTTCAACCACATCTGACTAATTCTCCTGCCTAAATACAGAGGGTTAATTCTACTAGGAGTATTCAGACATATCCTACATATAATCATGCGATCAGGCTTACTACAAACATGTTTGTGACTTTTTCTTACTTATTATATGTTGATAATAATGTTTATATTTTATATAAGATCCCACTAGTTAGAGCACCAGTCCTTGAGGTATAGACTGAACAATTCAGTGTTCCTATTCATGTTGTGCTTCAAAGTGTCCACAACAAGTAAATATGACTTTGACTTGAGCTAGAAGACTACCATTCCAATTGTCAAATACACAACTATGCACAAAAAAAATAGTTACCCACTGGAAAAACACATTTTCAAGAATGAATTTATTTGAGAATACCATATGTTACCAATCATAATAATTACATAGGTTAGGTAAACCTAATGAGAAAAGTCAGCCAATTTTTTGTATTAATTTGACAAAATACACACTATCTCCTTCCAAAAAGAACTTTAGTCTCTTGTGCTGATTTGTAGTTTTATTTTTTACCTTTTTTTTTTTTTT
>WHYT01016444.1:171915-190098 GCA_009806455.1 Tetrax tetrax
GTAACAGTAAAGAAAAATCTCTTTCACCATGAAGACTGGCTCTGGAGCAAGTTGCCCAGGGAGGTTGTCTGATATCTCTTCTCAAAAGCTTTCAAGACTCAAGTGGAAAAATCCCTGGCAACTTCTAGCTGACCCTGCCCTGAGCAGGAGGCTGGACTGGAAACATCCTGAAGGCTCCTCTGACCTGAACTATCCTATGATTTAGGTGTAATGATCCTACGATTATTACTCTGAGTGGAAGGCCTGAAGGAATTAAAATTTTATCAGGTTAGCTTGACATGTAGGGTTAAAATCCAATTTTCATGAAGTATTATCTGAACAAAAATATGTATATAGGCTGAAGGATATGTGGATTAGTTCAGACAATGCCTTTTGATTCATTATTAGTCCTTTTATGTACTTTCATATACTATTAAAATATTTTTGACAAACTTCGTTCCTTCTGCTGGTCTCCAATTCAAAAAGGTGGAAGTGAAAAAGGGAAAGGCTCTACACTTTCACAGTTAAGCTTAAAAAAGTCTATTCGTTTTTGTTCATACTTTAATTAAATTTATTTGTTTCATGGTTGTCATATTGTTTGAGCTGATAGGAAAAAGCACAAGTATACAAGATGTATCTCAGCCTGACTGCTGCCAGACATTAGGCATATTAACACAATGAAAAAAGAAAGATGTTAGTGTCAATTGGAGGTGAACATCCATTTTATTTTACATGTAAAGAAGTTGAGAGGAATAAAATACTAGAAGTCAAGGCATCTGCAATGAAGTGGTGAAGTAAGAAGGAAAGAGACTCTTAGAGACTGCAGACGGAAAAGTGAGAAGATCTGCTAATTTGTACATCCTGCTTAAAAAAGTTAGGGTGTTGGGATTTTCTTAGTATTGTGTTTTCCTCCTAGAGCCTAATATTTACACTCTAACTCTGAAATAAACATGAGAAATCATAACTCCCATTAAAGTACCAAAAGCGTCTTCACATTTTCTGTGGAATAAAACTGTGTCTGAGATCAATTTCACAGAAGTAGCTTACTCTAGATCAGCTTATAGCAACTTTTTTTTCAACCACATCTGACTAATTCTCCTGCCTAAATACAGAGGGTTAATTCTACTAGGAGTATTCAGACATATCCTACATATAATCATGCGATCAGGCTTACTACAAACATGTTTGTGACTTTTTCTTACTTATTATATGTTGATAATAATGTTTATATTTTATATAAGATCCCACTAGTTAGAGCACCAGTCCTTGAGGTATAGACTGAACAATTCAGTGTTCCTATTCATGTTGTGCTTCAAAGTGTCCACAACAAGTAAATATGACTTTGACTTGAGCTAGAAGACTACCATTCCAATTGTCAAATACACAACTATGCACAAAAAAAATAGTTACCCACTGGAAAAACACATTTTCAAGAATGAATTTATTTGAGAATACCATATGTTACCAATCATAATAATTACATAGGTTAGGTAAACCTAATGAGAAAAGTCAGCCAATTTTTTGTATTAATTTGACAAAATACACACTATCTCCTTCCAAAAAGAACTTTAGTCTCTTGTGCTGATTTGTAGTTTTATTTTTTACCTTTTTTTTTTTTTTAATTTGTAAGATTTCCTGTTGTTTTGTACAGGTGGAAAAAGGAGACATTTGTTTACCCTAAAAGAGCTGAGAAAGTAAAAAGCAAATAAACCATGAAATAAACATCACAAAACCTTGTTTTTTAAATGCTTCTTACAATTTATTTCAGAAGATTAAGCAAAAAATTGACTGTAGGTTATACTCCTGATCCTGACAGAGGTTTGAAGAACTTCCTTAACTTATTTAATTTATGATAGTAATGTGCTTTGAGATAATCAGATTGGAAAAGTCGTTTAAGTGCAAAGTATTATTATTGTTCCTGTACATGAAAAGGTTTGTTCCTATCTGTTACATTGATACAGTGATAGCAGTATAAAAGGTTGATTTCCTTTCTACTAAAATTTTATATTGCAGCCATGACCCAAGAGGCTTAACACAATATTTTCAGTAATCATCATAATAATAATAAATTCTACTTTGTAGCTGTTGAGACCTCAGAGTCTCTTAGCATCTTAGCAGCAATAAGAAAACATGAAATTTCAATTAAAAAATCAAGCATTTGTAAACAAAAATGCCAATCCCACCCAATCACAAACTATATCTATAAAGTATTAATGTAGCCAAGAAATTAAGTTTAAATGCATAGAAAAGAGTATTAAAAAGTGCATTTGGGACCTGAACAGTATACAGAATTGGCCCACATGCAATCAGTTTTCATCCAAACACCTTTTTTTTTAATTATGTTTTTTTTCTTGTTCACTTCAATAATTGATTTTTATATGGTAATGTGAGTCTGAGCAAGGAACTCAATAAATAACATTTGAACAGATTTGTATCTTGAGCTTTGACTGGAACCAAAAGTCTAACTTCCTAATATAATTTCAAATAACCAATGGCTGAAAGATGACTGAAGAAAAGTATGAACCATCATACCCAGTGAAGTCCTTCATGTTCCTCAGTACCGCAGTTAGAATTAATAAACTTGCATTATTCTACTTGTGTCACATGCGAGGGACAGGGAGAATGGGCACACCATAAAGCAACGCTGCCAGTGCACATGATTTTATTAGCAGCATAAGTATTGTAGTGGAAGAGCTGTAATTCAGATTAGGCATCTCTCTCTTTAAAAAGCACAACTGTACATAAAAATACATCAGTACCAGACCACACTTACTAACTTGCTATTTAAGCTTCAGCCATGACTCTGTGTCAGATGACTGTGTGTGAATATTTGTAATGAGCAAAATTTGAATTAATTTCAAGGTTAGCAATAAAACCCAAAAGATAAGACTTTCAGATGTCTCTCTATTTGTTCTGGTAAAAATATTTTCTAGCCAGTTTGGGTAACTGTCCCAAAGTTTTCATTAGGTGATATAAAATGATGATATGGGAGAGAACAGTTTAAGCTGTTTGAGTCCCAAGGCTGGAGATCGTATGGTGTAAGTTAGCCCACAGAGGAAAATACTACCATAATACAGTCACGTAATGGTAAATACCAAAGTGCAGAAATTAAGATTTTAGACATAAATGAAAAGGTACTAATCTGTAGAAGAAGTAGATAAAATAAATTTCTGTATGTTTAATCTCACTATACTTCTAAGACAATGTTTGCCTGTATCCATGTACACTAATTGAGTGTGAGTCCATATCATGCAAATCTCCCCTTATTAAATGATTCTGAGACAGATAAATGAAACCTTGCATCAAAATGAAAGAATCTGTTTAGCAAAACAAAACTGAATCTACAGAACTAAATGTTTACCAGGCTCCCACCTGGCATCTGGTGTCTTTCCCTGAATCAACAACACTCAGATCTTCCCACTTTAAGGTATTCTGTCATGAATTTTTATGGTGACAATATAGGGAGAGCATTCCTAGAAAAAAGGACTGATAGCTGTCTCTGTGTTAATATTAACTGAATCCCTTCTCTCATATATATTCCCATTGAAAGGGAGGAGGGAGGATATGAAATAGGAGGAAATACTTCAGATTTCCTTGGAGACATTTTCTTCAGTGTTTGTAGGAGGTAATGCTTTATTGCATTACTGGAATTATTGAATTCTGATATGTGTTCTATTTTCTGTCTTTTAACAATCATAACTTTCAAATAAAGAGTGTGCAAACTTACTCTTCTGGTCTTTATTCCCACACTAAGTCAGTGATCTCTGAAGCTACTGATAGCTGAATGTCTTTCAAGCTGCAGATCTTACATATGAGAGCAACAGTACCTTTGAGAATTCATGGAGAAAAAAAAAAATCAGATTAATAGGATGATTAAATAACAGTTAATAAGACATCTTCAAATTCATTACAGTCTTGCAACAACACTCTTTGACCTCCTCCAGTCTGCTGACTATCAGTCTTTCTTATGTCTTGGGAATTCTCCTGTGATCACTCATTTCTCAATGAAAAGGCTTTCTGAAAATGCCATCAAGTAATTAGGAAAAACAAATGCATCTGACTGGCCAGAGCCTGCCAGAATTGTAAGAGTGGTGGTAGGAAACTGAGCGATGGGTGCTCCTGCCAAACAGGACATGCTGTGAACATGTGGCTACTTTGGATTGCTAACAATGGGGAGAAACAAACGCAAAAGTATGAGCTTTTATAGCAATTCATACATTATATATTTATTTTACTGGAAAATGAAGCCTTATAAAGAGAGGAAAAAAAAAATTGTAGAACTAGCTGGCATGGAATTACAATAGCATTAGAGGAAAAGGAAAACAAATAAGAGGCTGAAGTCTTTCAATTACAAATGAAAGGAGGAAAAATACTGAAATTTGCCATCTGAACCTGCTGGTAATAATTAGATTGAGGTTGCTGAGAAAATGAAACACTATTTTTTTCCTTCAAATTTTAATTCATAAAACAGGTACTAATCTTGTTCATTAGACCTGCCGGCTGGAGCCACGTGCCTGGTTGTTGGTTAAGAGGGCTGTGCTGTCTACAGTATGTCTGGGGACTTTTAAAAGTGTCTTCTGGTTTTTGTTCTTAACAGAGGTGGAACTTGATCTCATATCATGAGCCAAGGCCTCTAACTTTGAAAGAATATGGGTATGGTTCCTACTCCAAGTATTGTAATCAGGTCCACTCCTTAGAATAGATTTTGTTTGTTTATTTATTTGTTTTAATGGTGTGAGAGTTTTAAAAAACAAATATTACAAGAGCAGCACAGAGTCCCATGGAGCAGAATTCTGCCAGACTAATGGTGCGATTTATCTATGGGTTTTATTTATCGGTCTTATTTGTATTTGTATTTGTATTTGTATTTGCTGGTACAAACCAGCAGAGTTTAGGAATTCAGAATACTCATCTGGCAGATAAAAACCACTGAGATACATTCTAGTCCCTCTTTCAGATGGAGTCCTGTTTCTAATTCACAAATTTGCTCCCACATATTGCTGGGAAGGCAGTGGAAGGTATCAATGTTGTGGTAGTTTATGGCCACAGAAATAGAATCAAGGTTCATGCTTGGAGAGGCCAGTAATTTACATTTCAACAAAATAAAGAATTAGAGGATCAATTAATACCAAAGTAATAGAGTTTTGTATTGGGACATTTCTTTTTATATAGGAATATATTGCCAATGAAAGACTTAAAATTCCAACTGCTTTTGATCTCTGAAAGACTGATTTGTCATTTAAGTCAAGATCATGTATTTGAACCTTAATTTTAACCTGTTTGAAACCCTATCCAGAACGATTATTCTGTCTGCATAGGACTAGATTGTTTTCTAATTACTGGCTGCAGTCTGACAGACCCACTATCACAAAGAGTCTACTTTGGGTCAAGCAATAGGCCTCTTTGTTTTCAGCATTGGAAGTCTTACCTACCAGTACATATAACCTTTAGATTAAGAACCTCCAGAAAACAACTATTTTCATTAAAATAAGTTTGTTTCATTTAAAAGGTAGTGACATTCACACAGAAAAAAATGAAGTGTGAACTATCCTTCTATTACACCTTAATCATGAGTAAAAGAAACCCCCTCTGGTGAAAACTCCTTAATCTTCTATATTTTTTTCCAAGTTAGAAGAATACATGCATATGAAAAGTCAGCTTCTATTGGGGACTTTTGTCTCCTGTTCTGTTTTGAGCTAGAAAATCTTTACTTGTGATTTGAATGATATTTATTGAAGAGTCATTAGTAGTTATTAGGAGTGGGATTAATCTTTTCTAAATTTAGCTGTCCAAAGGTACAAAGCTATTTACCAAGACACTATTTATAGTCACTATTCAGCCTACCTTATTCAAAGGTAGACACCTCCAGACTCTGACTCTCCTTTCTTAATGTCCTGACTAACCTAAGAAAAATTAATCACCTTCTTCAAGAACCTATATCTCTTATTCAGTATAGAGAGACCCAGAGCAGGTAGCTTAGATAATATTATCTAGACCATTAATGCATAAGGAGTTGCAGGTAAGTAAGAAGATTTGCATCTGTCCAAAAGATCTTCCCTGGATATTTGTATTGGGTCTTTTACATATTAGAGGTTTGTAATTTAGAAAGGCTGTACTATATCCAAATCAATACTATGATGGCTAAACAAAGATGTAGATAGTTAACATTATACAGTGGAAAATGGCTGCAGTTTAGTACTATCACAGGCTGGTTTCAAACTGATGATTAAAAATCAAGTAGGTGAATTGCAGCCTAGATGTTCCAAGTCAATCTGACCATGCCAAGTATTTGACATTTATTATTGCAAAACTCCGGTAGGGGCTAAGACTTGAGATATTTTCTAATATTACTTATTGAGGGGAAAGAAATCCAATGCATTCAGTGACCTTGCTTCACACATCATAAATTAGCAAATACTCAGATGCTTAGTGTGCTAGGAATTTTGCCTCCATAGAACAAAGAACAGTTGTTTGAGGACTTGTTTGGTAATAAAAACAATAAAATCCATCATCATTAATCACTGTGAACTTTTGGCTTTCTGCTTTACAGAAAGGACCTTTGGCTGTTTTACATTGGTCACAGTTTCAGGAATATACAATATATATGCATGTGCGTGTGTGTGTGTGTCTGTATCTCTCTCTATATGAATATCAAAATTTATTCACTCTGTCATGAATCAGCAAGATTCTTAAAGGTATAGACCATAATATCAGCTAGTAAACAATTCCATCTACTCTGTGTTTAGAGTACTTATAAACTTGATGATACTGCAATCGAAGCTCTAAGGCCGAGGAGACTGCCATTCTTTGATATAAATTCATCCTTTAAGATCCCTCTCTTGTCAATGGACTGAGAAAGGTATCTCCAGGGGACGAGTAATTCTTACTGTTTCTATAATGTCAGGGAAGAGAGGGACCATCTTCTGCAGCTACCTGTCTCTCTCCAGTGACTGTAGGAGGAACCTGGAGAGCCACCTGAAGTTAGATTAGCTGAGATTGTATTAGATTTTTATCTGTCACATAAGCTATTCCAACTCTAAACTTCTTTGCCATGATTTTCGTTTTGAGCTGTCTGCTTCTAACTCCTCAGTCTATTTACTCAGAATGGAAGCATGGGCAGTCTCTTCACATACATCTGTGTACATCTAACTTAATGAGATCTAACTTTTGCGAGTGCCCCTGGCATTTCTGGAAAACAAACAATGTTACTAGGTGTGGATAAAAAACCTTTGACCCTGCAGTCACTGGTTGGTCACAGGGTAATTCTGCTGCTGGCTGTTTTTTGAATTCTGGGGCAATGGTTCACTGTTGATTCAAAGGGAGCAGTAAGTCCTACAGAATGACTAACACCTGGTGTTTTGCTTGGGAACCTGCCATGTAAGCATTCAGGCACAGGCCAAACCTCATCCCGATTAGCTCCTCTGAGGTGGCACTTTAGTGATGCCATAGGCAAAAACAATACCTTTGCCAGCTACAGCTTGAACATATGTACTGGTAGGTAAGACTTCCAATGCTGAAAACAAAGAGGCCTATTGCTTGACCCAAAGTAGACTCTTTGTGATAGTGGGTCTGTCAGACTGCAGCCAGTAATTAGAAAACAATCTAGTCCTATGCAGACAGAATAATCGTTCTGGATAGGGTTTCAAACAGGTCTAAGGAAGTGACTCACTCAGCCCCCTTGAAAATTGAATGGAAGCTGGAGACCTGTTTCCTAAAACACCTTTGAAATCCTAGCTTATGTTACGGTATGGCTATTATCCAGCCTTAACTTGGGACATTCTCTTTTTTCTTTCCTTTTCTTAATGCCAAATTAAAAGTATGATGGCTTAAAGTCCCTTTACATCAAAGCAATTTTCCACTGACTTAGCCATATAAAGAGGCCTTGTAGTAGATATAAATATGATTTATATTCACTTTAAGACTCCTTTCCACCACCTCAGTGGTGTGAAGCAACCTTTGTGGAAATCAGATTCAGGTCTACAGTTTCCAGAAAGCAGCTACGTTGCGGTGCTCAAATCTGCTGCTGCAGAAGTATAAACCGTTCTGCTCCAAGCAACAGGGCTGCCTCACTACCCAAACTGTTCAGTCTCTCTGCATCTTTCCAACCTCCATTCTACTTGAGAACATCACGTTGCTATCCAGGAAGACCTTTTCAGTCTTTGAGGGAGCTCTTTGGATTCTCATTAAAAGAAAGAAAGAGACAGAAAAGAGAGAGGGGACCAGAAGAGGTACTTGGGTACTCTTTTTCAAGAAGTCATATAAATTATAGGAAAGTATAACTCAGCTAACAGTTTCTTAATTTTCTTAATAGAGAATTTAAAATTCATAGTAGACCTCTTGAGGAAAATATCCTTAATTCTCAGGTAATCTTTTTTTTTTTTTTTTTAGGAATGTAGAGTGTTTTACGAAGCATAATAGATCCAAGTTGAATATGTAACCTCTTCTGAAAGAATCCCATATGGGTTAAGGGGGCAAACTGAAGTTTTAGTTTTGTTTTTAAAGGGAAATTACTTTATGTTATGACTCATCAGAACAAGTTAATTTTCCTATTAGCATGTTTTACCTTTAAGCAATAATTTTATTTTAAAATCCATAACAATACATCTGGGTTGCATTCTGGAAATGAAGCTGATCTGAAAATATGACCTGAGGCACTTGAAAAAGACTAAAACTCCTTTCCTTTGTATTTGAAAGTAATGAACATCAGTGCTCTACTTTGGCCTGCAGTAGTGTTATAGAGTGCCTATAAGCAATTTCAGTAACATTATCTAATTAATTTTCCTGAATTTCCAAGACGTAGGTAGTTATTTATTTAACTTCTTTTACAATTGAATGACAATTAGAAACAGCTTGAACAACTCTCTCAAAATGTTGCAAAGCATCATGTGCAGAGGCAGACAAAAAAATCTTTTCTCAGGTTCTAATATAATCGCAAGTTCCTCTTGTTGCTCTTACAATTATGAAGGAATGTGTCCTTTCAGCTGACCTTCTTTCATGCATAAAATAAAGCACTGCAACTTCCTTGTGTCTCTGCATCACACAGCTCTTGAATGTTCTGTGAAAACTGCTGTATCTCCCCAAAGTTTTGAAAACATCTTAGCCTGTCATAATGGTGCTTGACCTTCGCCAGTAACCCAGGTACTCAATACATCACCCCACTGCCTTCCAGACATGCATATAAAACAGTGTGACTTTATATTTCCTTTTCCAATTACTCACAAACTAATTTAAGCTGTGTTCTGCAGGCACTTTTTTTTTTTCCCAAATGACAAGTGTATTAGCTAAGACTGTCAGCCTAGCTGCCAGCTCCCCAAAGCAAACCCAGTACTCTGTGACCTCATGCACGCAGCACGCAGGACTATGAGCAGAGGGCTCCTAGGAAATAGATGGGAAGCCTGGGCCCTGTCTCAGCTGCCTTAGTAAGCATGTTTTATGATAAACTTTATCTCATTAGGAGAGGGAAGGGGGAAACCTTGGTCAAAGTCCAACTCTAGAGCTTATGTTGAGACTGAACTTTTCTGCTCTCCAAGTGTGCGATATCAAATTAGGGAGAATAAAGCCGGCTGCTTGCCCAATTATTTATAACATAACAGGAAACTTGGAATGACTTATTAAGGATGGAAATAGTTCTCTTTCCTCAGAAATTGATCTTGCTTTGCCAAGATACACAGTGACTGACTGTGTGCAAGAGTGGTGCAAAAATACCTTCCACATTGAAGGTTATTAAAATATACCTGGCCTCGTTTATCAGCACTTACATGATATGCATGCACCCACACTGGTCAGTGTTTTGAGGGGCAAGAACAGATCTGGAAATGGAAAACCAAAAATAAAATTAAAACATGCTTCTTGTATCTTTCACAGTGTCTATGAGCCTTTAGCATGAACTTTGGCAAATATTTTAGAACAAGTTAATACGTACTGACCACACAGGCTTTTCAAGAAAAGTAAAACAGTTAAGTCTGTCGCCTTTGAATATTACAAGAATAGATCTTGGAAAAGTGGGTCAGCTCTAGGAGGGAGAAAGTGTAGTCTGATGGCCATAGGAGGAAAGGTCATGTTGGATTTAATTTCTAATTCAGTGACCATAAGGCTATTTATCCCGCCTCTCTGTTCCAGCACCCTTAACATGAGGCTAACAACACTGACCTAGAGGTGCTATGAACGATTCTATATGAAGAGTTTTGATTCAGAAAACTTGGATATCTCATTTCTAAAGAGGACTTAAAATGTGAAAATAGCACATATTTTAAAGGGAAGCGTGTAGGATGAGTGGGCTGGGCTAGAACTTGTGTCTTCATAACCTAGTAATTCTGATGGTGGTAATTATATGACAGATAATTCACAGGGAAAATCTGAGAGAGAAAGATGGAAATATCTAAATTTCATGGATGAAATTAAATCAATTCGCCCTTTTCCAAAAAATTCCCAATACTGCAACTGCCTACATTTCAAAAACAGTATTCCAAAGAGCATAGATTCGGACCTCTGGGTGACTGTGATTGTCTGTGTTAGACTGCGGTATCAGTTGCAACATGATTGCAAGCCTGTAGGGTTGTAAGGGAGTGAGAAAAACAGCAACTGACTTAAATATCAGAAAAATTATATTAACTAAGGATTTTTTTTCCTGTTATATGTAAGTGTTCTTTTCTGAACTGTCTGTACAAATAAAATTACAATTGTTGGTTTGTCTTGTCACTACATCCCTTGCTTCATTTGAAGGTAGTTTTGTGAAACAGAATACTTGCTTAGAGATGTCAAGTTCATTGTCATCTTTGTGAATAAAATGAACAAAACAAACTGTCTGTGCTGCTTTGACTTTCCTGTTTCTGCTGAAGGTGGTAGAGGCAGAGAGAGCTTACAGAATTTAGCGTAGAAGAGGACTGATCCTCTATTTTTATGTTTCATCTGCTAAACAGAAATTTTTCTGGGTCTACCAGTGTCCTTTAATTTCTGGTGGTAACTGGGAGTTCTTTGGAATAACTGTAGGAATTCAGTTCCTTCAGTTTTCAGGTTATTTGGTGCCCATTTGACAACACTAAGATCTAATTGCCTTCATTTAGATATTCAGAAGATAAAGGAACTGGACACTCGAAGATCCGTGGGGCAAGGTTCAATCGGCTTTAGCTTGAACTTTCAAAAATCTAGTAAAGGATCCAAATCAGAAAAATAAGAAAAAGAAAGGTACTGGAGGATTGCTCACTGTCTCAGTGCCTCAAAATTGAAGAGTGGAATTCATGGTGCAGCGTGGGACATCTAAACTTTTTACAGTACAGCCCTCAAACATGATTCATATCAGCCAATATATTTGGATAGTAGATGTCTAAGCTACACATTGGAAAATGTCAAAGAGAGAGAAGCATCTAAAATTTTGTCTTTTTCCTGAATTTTGGCACTTATCTATAGTCCAAATTAGGTTCTGTGGAATGAAGATTTGCAACTAAAACACTTTGCCTGCACTTCTCCATGTAACTCATATGAAGTGTCAGCAAAGACAACTGTCTCCTGCTTCTCTTTCAGAAGATAGCCAGAGAGAAGGGGGAGGAGGAGGAGGTGATATTACTAAACACATTTTGCATAACAGTCTTGCTATGAAAGTACTTGCCGCCTTCTCCTGACCTATTTTTGAATGAAAGTGTCTGTGGGAGCTATGCAATATGCTGAAGTTGATGCTGTCATTATGCATGAAGTGAGCTCAGAGCATACCTACTGAACTGGGCCACTGAGCGGACTTAGCACAAGTGCACACTATTTTGCATCCTAAATGGACTGTGTGGGGAGCATGTGCATTTAGATATTTAATTCAGTTGAGAGGGTGACATCTTTGGATGTGTGCAGTGACACAGTAAGTTAGAAAAGTTAGGTGCCTATGGACTCTCAGAGATGTAAGTGAGTACATGGAGTTTTTTACATCACCCTTCTGGATATAAGTGTTTAAATTACACTATAATTGTATGGTAGGTGGCTAAGTGCTGTTTTGGATCTCACCCTGGACTGTTTTGGACATTGCCTCTGCATAAGAGTTTTAGTAATTTTACTTTTCAAGCTCTTAACTAGCATTTAGGTGTAACAGAGGAGCAATAAGAAGACTTATCTGAGAATTTTTTTTTTTTTACTCTGTATTATGAAAGCTAATAAACATTTTAAATAAGCTTAGATTTTACCCAAAATAACAAGATATACAGCAAGATATACAGAAAAGGTAGGGGAAAAACCCCATATTGTGCATCTCATGTGTGGGTGGGGGTTTTTTGTTGTTTGTGTTTTGTTGTTTGTTTTTCTCTCAGGTTCCACACATCAGTCTCTTAGTGGGTGTCACTGTCTAAGCAGGTAAACAGAATCGTATTGTTCTGAGATATATAATGAAAACATATTGACAAAAAAAAAGAAGCCTGTAAGAGAGAAAATGGCATATGCAAAAATGTAGAAACATTTCTGGTTTTTCCCATGGTTTAAGAATGGTCTTACATAAGCCAGAGACTCTTATGAACATCTTTGTAATTTTTAAAAAGGCTATAAGCACAAATCCTTAAATGTTAACAAGATGGATAGCTACATAGGAAAAAAAGAGGCAGGCATACCTGCAAACCTCTTTCCCAGGAAAAGAAATGACTATTCTCTCCAGTGCCAGGCTTCCCCAGTGCTTCTGAATAATACTGAACATCTTCATTCAACGCATAAAGTCTCAATCCATTTTTTAATTTCTTTTTTTTTCCTGATTTTTGTTTGTCTACATTTGAAGACTAAGCTGAAGACATGCAATGCCATTAAATGCAATTAGACTACTTTGAATTTTTCATCATGTTCAGATCTCAATCCTCTTGGTTGATCCCTTGACTCATAGGGATGGTGTCCGGTAGACAGAATATAACAGATGCTGAGATAAATAAGGACAAGAATATGTGATTGTAAGCAATTGAGTTATCCTAGTTTAACGAGTAACCACTTGTGATTTTCTGCCTCCATCAAAAGGGAGCTGAATACTAAGTATGTAAAAGCATGAGGATTATAAAAGGCTGCTGTCTAGCAGCTCTGTCCTCCTTGTACATTGTTTTTAGTAAAATACAACACATCATAAGCACCAGGATCAACCTTGACCCTTTTTAAGTTGTGGTTCTTCTTTGCACCTCTATTGATGTCTGGTCAAATTTATGGATTATGGGCAATAATAACTTCATCTACAAAGATGGGTGGGGTAGATGGACTCCTTATAAAACAAGAACTTATTTAAAATTCCTCAAACTTGAGGTGAAGCCAGTTCCAAATTTTCCTGGAGTATTTAAGACAGTGTTTAACTGTTAAGAAATTATATATAGAGAAAGATTTATATGCATATGTATAAATACATATTCATAGTCGCTTTTAGCTTTGCATTTTTGAATTCCAATTGAGCTTTCTCTTGGTATATCTTACTCAAACAGCAGAAGAAAGTTTCAAAAAGTTTTCCCAAAAGTCTGCAGTCACTGCATTTCCTGAGTAACTCTACTGTGATCCTCTCAGTCTCTGTAGTCCTTGGGTCACAGGGGGACCTTCCTCACAGTGCACTGCTTTTTCTGTACAGATTGTTTGTAGTCTTTATATTGAGATCTTTTTAGATATCCAGCAGCTTAGAAGATAGGAGTGAACTAATTTTTAGTTTTCTATTGTATTATATTTTATGCATTTCTGTAGCCTGAAAACAGAAGTCAGTAGCAAAGCTGAGAAAAGCTGAAGGAAGCAGTATAAGGTTTGATGTTAACGAACACCTCTTCTAAGAGGATTTTATCTATGCTCTTGTTCTGGATTTCTTCCAAAAATAATAGACATTATTTTCTATCCACAAAATATTAATTTTCAATAAAAATATACCTTACAAATAATATGTTTCACTACTCCTACCCCATTGCTTTCCAATTTTTTTGCACCTTTTGTTGCAGTCATCACTCTTAGGCTACTTCTAGAGTGTGTCAATGTGAAGATAAACAGGAGGAGCTGGAGATCTGTTGATGCTGTATAATGACACATTCACACATATATAAGTGTCAAAGAACTTCTTTCTTACTGTGACATTTTTCATAATAAAGGCAGTGGTTTTGTTGGGAACTCTGTGCATGCTTATACCAGGGCTAAATTTGTTTCTAATTATTTGGCACAATTGCCACAGCAGAGCATGCTGTGTATGCCAACACTACACAGATAGGGAGTTTGTGAAAAGAGATACATTCTAGATTTAGAATGTGAAAAGCAGCTGAGGAACTGAGCACCACAAGGCAGGGGTGTGAAAACTTTAGTTACAAGTTGTTTTTTTCCCACTGCGTCCTCCCTGCAGCTGATGGAGTAATAGAGCTGTAATGGTTTGCTTACAGCAGTCAATTAGGCACCTACAGTTACTCCACAGGGTGTAGACTTTACATGAGTGGCTTATTCATAAATTAAAGAATTACTGCAAATTTTGCTCTAATGTTCTTGATTCCTAAACATCACTACATTATTATTCCAAATTTTGTCACACTCACATGTGAGGTCTTTGTTCCCTTTTCTGTCCTCTTTACTACGAGGGTAGGTTGCCATAGACTGATTTGTGATGTTCTCTAGTACACAACACATTTTCTTCCTGCCTTAGAGATATTAGAATTCACATGTTAAAGTGTCAGTTTTGAATGGAGGATCTTAAAGAAAGACCTTGAATCTGAAAGAATTAGTAATGCTGAATTGGTATTAGTAATGCTGAATTGGTATTATGAATCCTGAAGCTGTTATTGCACTGCATGGTTTTGAAGGGATGGTCCCATTGGAGGCACTTTTAAAGAGAGACCAATCTAAGCTTCTTACAGTTAATGAAAACTGAAAGTCAAATACTATGTTACACCTTTTGTATAAGGTGTAAGGAATAAAATGTACAATGCATATATAGAAGTTACTCTAAAACAAGGAATAAGTCGGTATCCTTGCTTTCCCTGAGTAGTTGAACCGAATTTATCTAGTTAGATGTAGCAAGAAAGAAGATACATGACTTATGCCGGAAACAGAATTTTAACTGTTTTCTAGTCTATATACTTGTAGATACATATGTGTATGTATATGCAAAGAGATAAAAGTATAGAGACAAAGAATAGATAAAATATTTGTAATATTTCAATTATTAAAATATGAACAACTAAGAATCATAGATAAAATCAGAATTGCTCCATAAATCATGTCTTAACTCCTCTCAAGCAGTTCCTCCTGTCTTTGCTATTTTCTCCTGCTCCTCTAAGAAGCAACCTCTTCACAGAACAAATACTTCTCCCTCCATTTATATGCTCTGGTCATTGTACTCTCTTATTAACACTTTTCCCTCTTCTACCGACCCCCATGTCCTTCTCCTTTCTCTTGTCTTTCCTTTATGTGGACTTTAAGTGGAATATGGATGGGATTGAGTTTAAGCAGCAGGTAGACAGACAGAAGGAAAAGGCTGTATATACAAATGTGTCCCAGGTAAACCGACATGTCCTTGCACATGTCCTTGCAAATGGCCATGCTTGCTGTTGACAGGATGACAAACTTCAGCCCAGACTCAGCACCCTTAATAAGACAATGATGTCACTAGCTCAGTCTCAGGACAGACTATTGTGGAAGAGGAAATGCAGCTATGCATTTTCATGTAAGAGAGATTTTATGTCTTTTTTCTCTCTTTTTTAATATTAAATACGGCTTCTTTGTGCTATTCATTTATTTACAAATGGTGTCATTTGCTTCTATAGTACTAGGTAAATAAAGATGTATAAATACAATTGTCAGAGACTGTGTTGAATATTTGTCTCAACATTGTCAAAACATCAAACCACCACCCGAGAGATGGCTTCCCGTTATTTCGCAAGCCAACTCCTGTTGTCTTGCGAACCTGAATGCAGAACTGGTTCCGAGACATCTAGCCCTAGCCCCCGGCATGCGCCCAGAGGTGTGTATCGCCCAGTAATGGATCACCCAGTATTGGGCATGCATATCACCCAGTAATGGGTATGCATATCGCCCAGTAATGGATCACCCTGTAATGGGCATGTGTATCACCGCCAGGTGAGGGGTGCGGCTAGGAAAAAATGAGCTCTTGAAATACAATGAAAACAACCACCATAAAAGGAGAACATTTCTTAACGGGATACACTTTCTTCACTACGCACACTCTTTCTTCACCACACACTTTTCTTCACTACACACACACTTTCTGCACTACACACACTTTCTTCACTACACACTTTTCTTCACTACACGACTGCACTTCAGTCAACGGACCACGCTTCTTCTCTCTTTCAATGAAATACACATCCACGGAATCAACATCGAAACAACCAACGCCGGACGGATTGTTCCCCCATCGAGCGAACTGGACTGTCAGGATGCCGCAGCTCCGTGGTGGTAGCTATTATAACCGGAACTCTTTTCCCTCTTTCCTTTCTTTCTCTCCTTTTTCTTCCATTTGCAAACTTCTTGGCGGGTTAATAAAGTTACCTGGCACTTCACTCCGTTTTGAGTCTTAATTCTGTTTCCCGAGAATACAAACAAAACCACGCTCTGGTGTGTGAGAGGTTGGTCCAGCACCCCCTAGCCTCCCAGACTCGTCTGAGGTTGGCTAGAATGCAAGGGGGCCTTCCTCTCGTCCAAAACCGGCATGTGACAACAATGTATCTGGTAATAACCATTGAGAAATCTTTTTAAAAAGTAATGAGTATCTCCACACCATAAAAGATTAGATGCTTGGCCAGTATACTTTTAATATTGACTTTTGGATGTTAACATGTCTTTTGTTATTACACCTACATTTGCCAAGTTTCACAAAACATTGCCAGTCTCTACACACTTGCCCTGCAGCCAGCTTTCTAACCAAGGAGAAGTGGGATTTTATAGAAACCAGAACACAGCAAGTAATAAAATGAGAATATTGATAGACAGATATATGTAAATATATATGTTTACAGACACAAACACTAAATATAGATATATCTATTTTGCTCATTTGTTCATGCTAAACCAAAAAAAAAAAAAAAAAAAAAAAAAAGGGGTGATATAGAAAAGATGCTTCCTAGACTAGTTTTTACATTGGAATACATTATTTAAACATAGAATATTAGAATCATAGAATAGTTTGAGTTGGAAGGGACCTTTGAAGGCCATCTAATCCAACCCCTCTGCAAGGAGTAGGGACATCTCTAACTAGATCAGGTTGCTCAGACCCCCCTCCAACCTGGCCTTGAATGTTTCCAGGGATGGGGCATCTACTACCTCTCTGGGCAGCCTGTTCCAGTGTTTCACCACCCTCATTGTAAAACATTTCTTCCTTATATCAAGTCTGAATCTACGATCTTTCAGTTTAAATCCATTACCCCTTGTCCCATCTCACCAGGCCCTGCTAAAAATTCTGTCCCTATCTTTTCTATACACCCCCTTTAGGTACTGGAAGGCCCCTATAAGGTGTCCCCGGAGCCTTCTCTTCTCCAGGCTGAACAGCCCCGACTCTCTCAGCCTGACCTCAGCCTGGAGGAGAGGTGCTGCAACTCCCTGGTCGTCTTCCTCACCCTCCTCTGGACTTCCTCCAATAAGTCTATGTCCTTCTTATGTTGGGAGCTCCAGAACTGGATGCAGTACTCCAGGTGTAGTCTCATGAGAGCAGAGTAGAATCACCTCCCTCAACCTGCTGGCCATGCTTCTTTTCATGCAGCCCAGGATGCGGTTGGCTTTCTGGGCTGCAAACACACATCACTGGCTCATGTTGAGCTTCTCATCCATCAGCACTCCCAAGTCCTTCTCCTCAGGGCTGCTCTCAATCCATTCTCTGCCCAGTCTGCATTTGTGCTTGGGATTGCCCCAACCCATCTGCAGGACCTTGAACTTGGCCTTGTTGGACTTCATGAGGTTCGCACGGGCCCACCTCTACAGCTTTCAAGGTACACCTGGAGGTCATCCCTTCCCTCCAGCATGTCAACCATACCACATAGCTTGGTGTTGTCAGCAAACTTGCTGAGGGTGCACTCTATCCCACTGTCCATGTTGCCAAGAAAGATGTTAAAGAGACCCAGTTCCAATATCAACCCCTGAGGAATGCCACTCGTCACTGGTCTCCACTTGGACATCGAGCCATTGACCACAGCTCTTTGAGTGCAACCATTTAGCCAATTCTTTGTCCACTGAGTGATCCATCCATCAAATCCATGTCTCTCTAGTTCAGAGATAAGGATGTCATGCTGGACA
>WHYT01016445.1:8910-20992 GCA_009806455.1 Tetrax tetrax
TGAAGAGGAGAAGAAGAAGGGGTACGACATGCGGGCAGATGCCATTCCTATCAAGGCTGCTAAAGCTTCCAGAGACATTGCCAGTGATGTAAGTACCCAGGAGCCCTTGGCAAGACACAATGTCGGACAGTTTCCAGCTGTTTGCAGTTGAAGACTGTGATCTGCACCCTTAGGTGATTGGAGAGCAGGCAGCTGTTCCCTGTCATTGCCATTCAGCTGGTCCGTAAACGTGATGGTTGTAGAGAGTCTGCCTGTAGCTGTCCCTGCACGTTATGGCTGTGCGTTGTGGTGAGGAAATGTGTAGATGGTGTGGAGAGAGTAACAGTGGGAGTCAGATGATGGACATAATCCAAAGCAACTTCTGTCCAGGGCTTGTGGTTGCCTTTCCTTGCACAACAGATTCGACCTTTGAGGGGGTGCGGTGCCCTCCATACTGCCAGCCTGCACTCCCCTGATGCGCAGCTGCACAGCTAAGCTGGTTATCAGGAAATAAAACCCAAACTACGTTTTTATGTAAAAATAAAGGTAGTATAAATGTAATTAATTTGTCTTCTTATTAAGTTTTAATATCAAAATTTATTCCATATATGTATTTGGTGTCTCTGTTTACACGTCCAGGTCTGTCTCTATATTCTTCCAGGTTCTGTGTCCTCAATAGATTGAATTTATTTGACTATTGAGTTTATTTTACTATTATGCTTGAAGCTGATTAATTGGTTCTTTGTGTAGAGGATATTTATTGAACTTAGTGCCTTTCGTATCGCTGCTATAATGTGGAGACTTTTTTTACTCTCAGTTGCTGAGTAGTAGCTCTTAATATGTAGGTCAGGGAGGGTCTTTGAAAGTGTGAAGGTGATATCAGGCAGATAACGTTATATGAATCCTTCTTTAGCTGTGCACTGCAGTTCATCTGCTGAATACTGTCTCACTCTAAAGTCTCTGTGATTTCAGACACTAAGTTGTCCGGAGGTTGTTCCACACGGATGCTAGGGATGTAAAGAAACTCACTGAACTTTTTTTTTGCCTGTAGTACAAGTACAAAGAAGGCTATCGCAAGCAGCTTGGCCACCACATTGGAGCCCGGAACATAGAGGATGATCCAAAGATGATGTGGTCAATGCACGTAGCCAAGATCCAGAGTGACAGGGAGTACAAGAAAGCCTTTGAGAAGACAAAGACACACTTCAGTAGCCCAGTGGACATGCTGGGAATTGTGTTGGCCAAGAAATGTCAGGAGTTGGTCAGCGATGTTGATTACCGCCACTATCTACATCAGTGGATCTGCCTGCCAGATCAGAATGATGTTATCCACGCTAAGAAGGCCTATGACCTACAGAGTGATGTGAGTACTCACTGATAAGCATTGGAGTTCTAAAGTTTGTGTAATTTCCTTGGAATACAAACTGTAGAAGCTGCTTGAGCTGTCTCTCATATAATTTTTTTTTTCTGTTTTTCTTTACCTGTTCCAAGCAAGGTCATAAGATTTTTAGGAGAGAATTAATGAATCTGTGTCTAAGGAAAGTTCAATATTATGAAGGTCTATATACAACTAATCGTTTAAGTGAATAGTAGAATTAGCTGCATATTATCTTTCATAATAGACAATCTTAATGCCTTTATATGCAGACTAAAATACAAAGAGGAAAATGCCTAGTACGACTTGGTTTTTTTAGTTGCATGGCTTTAGTGGAGAGAATTTCTTTGTTCTGTCTTTGAGATAATGGTTTAAATTAAGACCTGCTGTTCTTAGTGGGTTACCATTTATTTTGTTGGGAGCAAATGTTACAGGAAAAGTTTATGCTGACTTTCAAGGATTTGTGTTAATCCTATTACTCTTTGAGCATTCCCCAAGATGTTTTTGAGTGAATTATGCCTCCTGAAGACAGCTAAGTGGTCTGAATCTAGGCTACTAACAGAGATTGGCTTTCAGATTAAACTAGGAGGAAGGCAACCTACAGAAAATAAGCAGCAGTTGCATGGTGTGTATGAAATGTTTAACTGGCTCTCTTTGTGTTTCGTAACAGAATTACTACAAGTCTGATCTGGAGTGGTTACGAGGCATAGGCTGGGTCCCAATTGGATCCTTGGAAGTTGAAAAAGCCAAGAAGGCAGGAGAGATCTTGAGTGACAAATTATACCGTCAGCATCCAGACACAATCAAGTTCACCAGTGTCACTGATTCTGTAGGGATGGTCTTAGCCAAGCAGAATGCGGAGATAATGAATAAGGTGAGTCTTGATTCGCTTAGGTAACACCTCAGCAATCTCTGCCTAAACCCTGGAGACAGGCCTAGAAATATCGGTATGTGGTTGCTGTGTGAGATTTCAGCACAGCAAGGCCTTAAAAATGTAAGGTACATTCTTGATAATCAAGAGGTAACTTATTTTCAGCAAGTGCTAATTTAATAATATCTTCAAAGTAACCAAGTTAAGTTGCAATTATCGATTCTGAAGCTTTCCACAAATTCTACTGTATCTACTAATGTTACCTAACTTTAATCTAATTTTTAATATAGTAATTTGTCTAATAAATCTAATAATTTATCAAGTGTACATAGTAATCTAGTAATTAATAAACTACTTGTTTTAGGGCAATCTTTGAAATACCTGTATTTTAGACAATTCGGAGTAGTACTTACAATGGAAGAGTTTTTCTGAATCTGTGGCCCTGATCTCAATCCTATTTAAGTCAATAAAACAATTTTATCTTTCAAACAGGCCTTATTCTTCTAGTTTGGATCTCTGTGTGTCTTATTGGTGTTCTGTGCCTTTTTTCTAAACATTGTTATTAACAGCATTCTTTCTAAGTCACTAATTCTTAACCTGGACGTTAAATATCTAGACAAGTGAATATAAAATCTCATTGCTATCTAAGCAATAAAAATTTTTTAGACTTAACTTGTAGTACAGATTTGTAATTCTTCTTATGCTTTAGGAGATCTCCAAGTAGTTACCATTTTTTTTTCCCTGTTAACATATGTTATTTCTCCCGCAGCGTTTATATACCGAGGCCTGGGATAAAGACAAGACACAAATCCACATAATGCCTGACACGCCTGAAATCACACTGGCGAAACAGAACATGCAAAACTACAGTGTGGTGAGTGCGTTAGCTCTCCAGATGTAACCGGTTCCTTTCATGGCTGGTTTATCAGTATTCTGATAAAGCTTATTTAGATGTTACCATCAGTTTCTTGAAGTGAACCCCAAGGTTTATCCTCAAATTTATGACTTTAAAAACATTGTTTGCATATGTGCTCAGTAGTGCATACGTACATACAACAGTGAGCACTATTAAGAATAAATTCCACGAGAAGTTGTGTGTCTCCAGTGAATTTTTGGGAGTAATTCATGCAGCATGCATACCATTTGGAAGGCACAAAATTAATTCCTACATTGGAAATACCAAAAAGATAGCTTCCAGCAGAATTATGAAAAGCAGTGATCCCAGTGTTCAATGTTAGCTTAGGCAAATAAGTTCACATCAGTAAGAGGTCGCTTTAAAAAGTAACTTTTACTCCACTTGTGTACAAGAATCATTTATCCCTAAAATTGTTATCAATGTTCTATTATTCAAAGTATTGAAAGAAAAAAAATCATTAGCTAATGTATTTAGCAAAGATCTTCCTTTGACGTGAATTTGTATCAGCTACTGATCTGGGGCTTTGAATTAAGAAAGTTGGATAAAGCTGGGTTAGTATAAATCTTAACACAATTTTAAAAATCTGGTTTACTTACAAGCAGTTTGTTTTGCGGAGGGTGCGATATATGGAACTTACATGAATCCCATTGTTTAATTCTTCACCTAGAAACTCTACAAACAAGCCATGGAAGAAGCGAAAAAGAAAGGCTATGATTTGAGAAGTGATGCTATCCCCATTCAAGCTGCCAAAGCATCCAGGCAAATTGCCAGTGATGTAAGAAACTACTTTTGTGTTTCGTTGTGTGATGACATCTGGTCTTTGCAACACAGAAGTTATCAGCTGGATTCTGTAAAAGGCATTTCAATTAAACTGTGATCTCAAATAATAGATTATTGAAGTGGTTTATTATATATGTTCAAAGATTTAATTATAAAAATTAAATGTTGAGAGGTTATAAGGACAATATAGTGCTGCTGTCGTGTTAATTTTATAGCTCATAAACCTGTATCTTTAAAAATATCTTAACAGTATGCATATTATTATATTTAATAAGTATTAAACATATTTGATAAGGAGAGGATTATTTCTCACTAATCTTAGTGAAGAGTGTTTTTTTTTAAAAAAAACTTACTTAAAAATCTCTATTTAGGGTTTTAACTCAAATCTCAAGAATTTAATGTGAGAATATTATAGGTTATAGAGAAATTTGGAGAGTTTGTTATTAGAAATACTTAATATGAGTAACTCGTATTTAGAGGTGCTACAAAAATATAATATCTTGACTTATTTTCAGTACAAGTACAAAGAAGGCTATCGCAAGCAGCTTGGCCACCACATTGGAGCCCGGAACATAGAGGATGATCCAAAGATGATGTGGTCAATGCACGTAGCCAAGATCCAGAGTGACAGGGAGTACAAGAAAGCCTTTGAGAAGACAAAGACACACTTCAGTAGCCCAGTGGACATGCTGGGAATTGTGTTGGCCAAGAAATGTCAGGAGTTGGTCAGCGATGTTGATTACCGCCACTATCTACATCAGTGGATCTGCCTGCCAGATCAGAATGATGTTATCCATGCTAAGAAGGCCTATGACCTACAGAGTGATGTAAGCTCTTTTTGATTTGAATTTTGGTGGGGAATGTGTTTAATATTTTACATTGGTCAGTAGAACATCACATACCAATATGTTAGAACCAAATTTTCAAGAGTTATTTTTAAGTTTTATTGCTAACTGAAACTCAGACCTCTGATAGGATATGTTAACTAATTGATATTTAAATTAAATTTGATAATTCCAGAATTAGGACTATTTGTCATTTTCCATTCTGTGAAACTTGGATAATGTTTCACTCTTAATATAGATGACATGCACTTATTTTTTCTAAGATTTTCTCTAGAATTTAAATTTATTTGAAGTAGAAGTTGATAATGAGGTTACTTAACAGTGAAAAGATGCACTGTATAAATTGCATTATTATTATTAGAATAACCCGTGTATTCGTTTTTAATAGAACTACTACAAGTCTGATCTGGAGTGGTTACGAGGCATAGGCTGGGTCCCAATTGGTTCCTTGGAAGTTGAAAAAGCCAAGAAGGCAGGAGAGATCTTGAGTGACAAATTATACCGTCAGCATCCAGACACAATCAAGTTCACCAGTGTCACTGATTCTGTAGGGATGGTCTTAGCCAAGCAGAATGCGGAGATAATGAATAAGGTGAGTCTTGATTCGCTTAGGTAACACGTCAGCAATCTCTGCCTAAACCCTGGAGACATGACTAGAAAGGTAATGATCACAGGTAATGCTGAAGTTCAGGGCATTGAATGCTGTTTCAATCAAAACTATGAGGCCATGTAATGGGAGCCTCAACTTTGTCATTATGTTCTGCATATTACATTTTTATCTTTTCTTTGACATGTCTGTGCAGTGAGCAGTAATAATGCTTTTGTTTATTTGTTATTCTTAAGTAATGTGGCAGTTTTCTAAGTTTTGTTAAATTTCCTCAGATAAATTATCTTTTTAACAATGATATCTTCACCTGAATAAATACAGAACCATTTATCCATGCTATATTTCCTATAATTTTACCTAATGTGCTTTATGTTTTATCTGATTTATGAGATATTAACTTGTTTTGGAATGCAATATTAATCTCTTCCTACATTCCTTCTCAGCGTTTGTACACTGAAGCATGGAATAAAGATAAGACCATGGTTCATGTCATGCCTGACACACCAGAAATCCTGCTAGCTAAACAAAACCAGTTGAACTACAGTCAGGTGAGTAAAACTGAAGAGGTGAGAGAATGAAAGGATTTCTGACAAGTACAATTTTGTTTTTCAACTCTGACTCTTAATTAATGGAATAATATTGTCGAGTTGTTTAGTTCCACAAATTGCCAGCTCCATTTCTAAAATCAGAGTCATTCTTTTGCTAGAATTTACCTCCTGGGTATCTACTTGAGCTTTTAAAATATATTCTCTGCAATAAATGAGAAATAATTTCTATGCAAAGCATGGAAATAAACAATTTAACTTTTAGTATATTCCTTTCTTTGCCTTCCATAAATTATTTCCAGTTTCCAAACATCTACAATACAATTACAAGATCTTTGAAATGTGCATTTTTTTATTTTCTAGACAAGACAGAGCTGTGTTCAGATATGTAAGTTGTCTGAGCATTGACAATATTGTTTAGCGACTAGATTTGTTTCAGTACACAGCTTAGCTGAAGTGTAGGGGTTTTTTTTTGGTTTTTTTTTAAACAAAAATGTGATTTTTCTCACAGAAAATGTACAAACTAGCTTTGGAAGAATCAAAGAAGAAGGGTCATGATTTGCGTTTTGATGCCATCCCTATTCAAGCTGCCAGAGCATCCAGAGAGATTGCCAGTGATGTAAGCAGGTTTTTTATTATGTCTGTATGGATTTGGTAGTTGAAAACAATCAAAATGTTTGTTCCATTGTTTGTTAATATAATACCTTAAGTTTATCCGAAATCCAGTGATTCTACTTCATGCCTCTAGTACATATGAGGAATGCATAGCTGGTATTTTTAAGCGTATCTCACAGTAATAAATAAATAAAATATTATGAGGATTATTTCTATGCCCTCTGTAATAGTTCCATTGATGTTCATCAGTGTTCAAATACGATGATCAATAAGGTGTACGACACTATGCTAGAGTTAGTAAATTGAATTTCTGATTCAAAATAGGAAATGCTTTAAAATCTCTCCCCAAAAGAGATATTTTAGTAAATCAATTCTAAAATTTCTAAATTGTTGTCTTTTCCTGAGTAAGAAATAGTTCTGTTGAAGAGTCATATTGAAATTCAAGATGTCTAAATACGAAGACAGCAAAAAAAATATGCAATGACTATGACAGGTTTTGCTTCTGGGAGAAACATCAGGATAACAGTTTTTTATGCTCCTTGTTTTTCTATCAAGATTGATATTTAAACTGTTAGTATTAAGACCAACTCAGACTATCTTCATCAAGGTGTTTTGTAATAAGCTTTTAAGAAAAGTTAATCTTTATATTTTAATCTTGATATTAAAAGAATGTGGAATATCAGACTTCATTGGAAGTAGGTGACATTAAATGTTTAGTTAATTGAAAGTGTGATGTAGTTATATAAAAAAGTCAGAAATAAACATATCTATAATAAAAATCCTTCCTATGTGAAAATTAATAAAACAGTAGAAATTCCTAGATCATGTTTTTCTCTAAACAAAATATTAATTATTTTGTTTCAACTGTTAAACGGTGTGAATTATTTATTAGTTTATAAGTATACCATGTGAATATGAATATACTTTATTTCAGTACAAGTACAAAGAAGGCTATCGCAAGCAGCTTGGCCACCACATTGGAGCCCGGAACATAGAGGATGATCCAAAGATGATGTGGTCAATGCACGTAGCCAAGATCCAGAGTGACAGGGAGTACAAGAAAGCCTTTGAGAAGACAAAGACACACTTCAGTAGCCCAGTGGACATGCTGGGAATTGTGTTGGCCAAGAAATGTCAGGAGCTGGTCAGCGATGTTGATTACCGCCACTATCTACATCAGTGGATCTGCCTGCCAGATCAGAATGATGTTATCCATGCTAAGAAGGCCTATGACCTACAGAGTGATGTGAGTAAATCATTAGATTTGTAACACACCATTAAATATACTCGGTCTTGTACAATATAATTTTGAAAATATATATAATATACCCTAGTTGCAACCTATCCTGTAATATACCCTAGTTGCTATACCCTAGCAGCTAGTTGCTGCTATGAGACATGTTGATAAAGATGAAATGTTAAATATTCTTCCATCAAATATATGTTTCATCCTACTTTCTTGGTCCTTAGCTTGGGGCGTAATTTGTGTGTAACTGTGAGATTTCTGGAGTCCTTCAATAACTCTATACCTTTTGTTATTTAACAATTATTTTACTAAATCTTAAAAAATAACAATTGTTTTCAAAACCATATCCTGCTAATATGCAGAAATATACATGATTGTTTGTATATACTAGGATATGCTTTTGTATTATTATCTTTATATTGATCACACTTGCACATATATAATGAACTTTCAAATTTTTTCAGGCTGTTTACAAATCAGACCTGGAATGGCTAAGAGGTATTGGATGGGTTCCTATTGGTTCTATGGAAGTGGAGAAAGCTAAGAAAGCTGGAGAAATCCTGAGTGAAAGGAAGTACCGTCAACCAGCAGACCAAATTAAATTTACTAGTGTGACAGATTCTTTGGCCATGGTCTTAGCCAAGCAAAATGCTGAGATAATGAACAAGGTGAGATTTTTGTGGGGTTTTTTTTCTCAAAATCACTAGGATTACTACCTAATAGAACTTGTTCATAAGGTGAAAAATACAAAATATAAAGTAAGACAAGACACTTTTGTTGTAGACTTGGAGAACATGAATGTCTAAATTCAATCTTTTCACAGGAAAGCTCTTATCTCAGGGCTCTGTCTGAACTGACCATTTTTTGTCCAGAAAAAAAAAATCACCTAAATCACATATTTTTCAAGAATAATACTAAAAATTTTGGTGAATTTCCCTCTTCCTCCCATCCTAGCTGAAATTCTATTTTTAAATGGTTTTTTGGTATGATCTTTCTATTTTGCTAATGCTACTTCACTATACAAAGCTCATCTCTGACAGAACACACTAAATTTTTTCTGCAGTTCTTAGACAATCCTGTGAAATCTGCAGAAAAGATGTTCCAGCAAGGTGTTAGAGTATGTCCAGAGGTGATGGTACCATGACCATGCTGTAAAATAGGATGTAGCAGAATACTGAGGCTCTTACTACAGCTGCTGCAGTGACGTATTGGTGACTGGATGTCATACTGCATGATGAATAAGTTATGAGGAAATAGCTTATGCTCTCTGGAAGTGAAGCTTCTGCAATTTATCTCAGACCTGGAGGATGAAAGTCACAAAGTGCCTGCTCCTCTTTCATAAGAAACACCAATCAAATAACTCACATTGATAGGGCAGAACAATGAATACAGTTTTCCTCCTACAACAGTTTGCCAGCAATCCTAAATCAATCGATTGCTGTGCCAACTCAGCCTGAGAAACAATGAGGAAGGACAAAGTTTCCTTCGTGAGCTGTTCAATGGGAATCTTTGTTATGTCAGGGTATTTAAAGCTTGCTTGAACTACCCCTCACACTTTGTAAAGCACTGTATTTGGACAAATCTATTATTTTGGTTATATAAATCTTGTTCTACTTCAAGGTTACTTTTCTTTTATATCGTGTATGTACTTTTGATAACTACTGCTTTCAAATATGCAGTCTTTCCATCATGACACACATAAAGAAACTTTTTAAAGGGATGTGTTTTTCTCTCTCCTAGCGTTTATACACAGAAGCCTGGAATGCAGACAAAACCTCAGTTCATGTCATGCCTGACACACCGACAATTCTCTTAGCGAAGGCCAACGCAGCTAATATTAGCCATGTAAGAACATTTAAGTATATATTAAAGTAATGGAAATTCAGAAATTAAGTAAGCATTTCTTTAACCATAAAGATCTTCCAAAATATATGTTCTTTAAAATTTTAAGAAAAAAATATGAAATGTAGAAATTCCATCTTTCAGAAAATTGAGAAGCCATTTTCTGTCTTCTTTTGTGTAGAAACTTTATATAGAAGCCTGGGAAGAAGCCAAAAAGAAGGGTTATGACATGAGAGCTGATGCAATTCCAATCCGAAGTGCAAAGGCATCAAGAGATATTGCGAGTGACGTATGTTTTTCCTTTATATTTATTTTCAGTTAGCTTGGGAAAAAAGAATGAAGTAATAAGCTATGTACAACACAAGAAAGTATGGCATATCAGATTAATCTTGAAAGCCTATTAACAAAGAATTCACTGCAGAAGGAAAATGGGCAACAGTTTCCAAAAGGAACATTGAGTTACAAATCCTGATATTAATCAGATTATTATTAGAAAATAATAAACTACAATGAAAATAAACAAAAGGTGTGGAGCAAGGATGCATTAGGCATTTCTATCCTGTGAATGCCTGTATTTGGTAACATAAAAAATATATTTTTGACCACTAGCAATATGAAATTATGGGAAATTCATCTCAGATTCACTATTTCTTTTAATAGTTCTTTTTGCATTTCTTAGTACAAATACAAGGAAGCCCATGAGAAGCAGAAGGGCCACTACATCGGGTGCCGGACTGCCAAGGAGGATCCCAAGCTGTCGTGGGCTGCGCGTGCCATGGCGCTGCAGAACGACCGCATCTACAGGAAGGCGTACCACGATTCCAAGGCCCACATCCACATACCGGTCGATGCGATGTCAGTGCAGGCCGCCAAGGAGTGCCAGACACTGGTCAGTGATGTGGACTACCGGCACTACCTCCACCAGTGGACCTGTCTGCCTGACCAGAATGACGTGATCCACGCCAGGAAGGCCTACGACCTGCAGAGTGATGTGCGTATACGTAGAGACGTGGTAGTTACTGCTGTTGCTATTTAAGAGTGATGTGAGTGAGAGTAACTGTAGAAAAGCTGTATGGCAGGTGTGCAGGGCTCTGTTTGTTAGTGACTGGGCAAATGTCTTTTCAAATGCACCTTCATGAGCCTGCAGTCAGTCCTGGTACGTTAATTTTGATTAATCTAGATGATTCTTTCCAAATCAATAGTGTTTTCAGCTTGAGAACCAGAAGTATTCTGGGCAGTTCACATGGAGGGGAAGCATAATGTATGTTTCTGATGGTTTTTTGGTTTGCTGCAAAATGTTTGCAGTCAGATTACACCACTGGACTGCATGTAGCAAGTATCTTTAAAAGCCAAGTAATTACGTTGCTATGTAAAACAGGGATTTAACTGTGTGTGGGAAGGGCCTGGTATATGACAGTCTCGTTGGCTGGTTGGGGAAGCCCTGTACAAAACCTCTCTGTATGTAGGGTTGTCTTTGCCATAGCAGTAATCCTTGGTTTATTTGTAGAACGTGTACAAGTCAGACCTGGAATGGATGCGAGGCATTGGATGGTTGACAGAAGGTTCTGTGGATGTGGTCAAAGCAAAGAAAGCCCAGGAACTGCTGAATGAGCGGTTGTACCGCACGCGGCCAGAAGAGATCAAGTTCACCAGCATTACTGATGCGCCAGACGTTGTCCAGGCTAAGATCAATGCTGCGCAGATCAGTGACGTAAGCTTACCTCTCACTTACCTTTCATCCATCTGATGCCATTTCTTTTCTGTGTGCTAGAGACTAGAGTCTCTATCATGGGAATGACTAATTGGAAATTATTGCAAATCAGAATCACCAAAGAATTCCTGTTCAGCCCATAGTGAAGTGTCATTCTGCTTCCTTTCTCCTCAGCGTCTGTACCGTGAAGCCTGGGATAAAGATAAGACGCAGATCTCCATACCGTCCGATACTCCTGTGATGCTGCAGTCCAAAGTCAATGCTCTGAACATCAGCAACGTAAGACAATAAAAGAATTCATGCATGTGAAACATTATGAAATTGAAAGTATGACAATTGCCCTTCCTAAGCAGGTTTCAAGAAAAGACATTGGTATCAGAGAGTCTTGACTGTGTGTAACAAAGGTGATGGATTTTCTTTGCAGAAACATTATCAGAAGGCCTGGGATGAGGCCAAGGCGAAAAGCTATGACATAAGAGCTGATGCCATTCCCATCAAACACGCCAAGGCTTCCAGAGACATTGCTAGCGAGGTACAGTCTTCTCCTAATGTGGCTGCTGTGTCCGTCTCTTCCTGTGTCCAGCTGGGCAGAACTGAGTCACGTTCTGTTCAAAGGACTGGCAGCTTAGGAAGCTGAAAGCCTTTTGTTCGTTAGCCGTGTTCAGGTGAACACTATGTGGCTGCTTATGTTGTTTCTGTATTTCTAGTACAAATACAAAGAAACGCATGAGAAGCAGAAGGGCCACTACA
>WHYT01016445.1:21893-69932 GCA_009806455.1 Tetrax tetrax
TGGGCTGCGCGTGCCATGGCGCTGCAGAACGACCGCATCTACAGGAAGGCGTACCACGATTCCAAGGCCCACATCCACATACCGGTCGATGCGATGTCAGTGCAGGCCGCCAAGGAGTGCCAGACACTGGTCAGTGATGTGGACTACCGGCACTACCTCCACCAGTGGACCTGTCTGCCTGACCAGAATGACGTGATCCACGCCAGGAAGGCCTACGACCTGCAGAGTGATGTGCGTATACGTAGAGACGTGGTAGTTACTGCTGTTGCTGTTTATATATTTTAGCCCTATTTTGATGGTTTCATATTTTACAGTCAGAAAGCATTTATGTTTAGACTTTTTTCTTCAGTTTTTCATGTTACTACTATTACCTGCTCTTTTTATCCTTTAAAAAGTATTGGTATTATCTCTAAATTTTATAAAAGCTTTAGTTGGTATCTGCTATGTTACATATGCATTTGGAGTATTGTGATTTGAAGAGGATGAGGGATTTGTCTCACTGTGATGGGACTCATGAAATAACATTGTTTGCTACTTTGACTTTTATGGCTCCTGTTTACCTGAGTTGACTTGGAAATTTATTTAATTGCAAGAAAACGATGTAGGATAGCAGATAAGATGTTTTAGTGGCTGATCTCAAAGCAGGAGGAGTCAGTGCAGCTGATTTGCTGACTTGGATTTTCTACTTGTCAGTCAACATCAGTCACTCTTTCTCCGTTTCAATTATGAGCTTCAAGGTGAGATTCCTGTTCTTTGCTGAAGGATTTGCTCAATTAAAACCTAAATAATGCTGCCCGATACCATTGCACGAATTATGCCAGTTATCTCTAGTGCCCATTACCTATATAACCATTTTCTTTCCTCCTTTTTGTTGAATTTCGTGGTGGGCAGCTTGGTTTTTTGTTTGGATGGAAATTGTTGAAGTGACTAGAGGAAATAAGTATTTAGAATGGAACTGGAAGAGTCTTTTAAGATCTTAATACTCATCATTAATGGCAATTCTGTTCAGTTGTTTCCCCTCTGTTTAACTGCGTAAGATTTAGAACGTATTGCTTAAGAAATGAACTACTTAAAACCTAGTTCCTAGAATATGTTTACTTATGATTGTGTCATTTACTTAAGACTGAACATCTCTTGTATATAAAAAGTATTAATCTAGCTTTAGCTAATTTGACATTTTCTAAAACTTATACTGCTTTATATAATTTAAAATAATTAAGACAGTAATTTTAACCAGTGTTTTCCTTTTCTGACCATGTCTGATATAGGCCATCTATAAGTCAGACCTAGAATGGCTCCGTGGAATTGGCTGGTTGCCTAACGACTCTCCGGATGTTAAGAGAGTGAAGCATGCCCAGGATCTCCTGAGTGACAGAGTGTATCGCACACCTATTGAAAACCTGAAATACACCAGTGTTGTTGATTCTCCAAACGTTCTTCTAGCTAAAGTGAATGCCGAACAAGTCAGCATTGTACGTTACAATGTTCTTAAAGTTGTTTCAAGGCTATAAACAGATAAAGAGAAATCTCACTGCTAAAATATAAAATTAATCGGTGGTTAATGCTTTTCCAGACATATTAGTTTTTAGAGATGGTAATTCAGGAGAGATTTATGGGGGGTTATATTATTGACAAATGAGATTTCATAATTACAATATCATGAAATGAACTATTTTAACAGCCAAAATACAAAGAAGCCTGGGAAAAGGACAAGGTTATGGTCCATATTATGGCAGACACACCCGAAATCAACCTAGCCAAGACTAATGCTGCCAATTATAGCCAGGTATGCTTATCATTGTTTTCTACATTTCTATAAAATAGTATGTGTATCCTGTGAATTTTAACACTCTAAGATGTTACAAGATTAAGTCATGTGAATCTCACTGAAGTGTCCTTATACAGGGCTTGCAACATTCCCTGCCCTCTGCTGAGTATTCTTGAAGTATTTAGACATTTTAGAATAGATGCTTACATACAGCTGTTTAAAAATTATTCATATCATGCACCATTGAGATAATATTGTCTTGAAATGGACGAGAGTACAAACATGTACATGTTTGAAAGGCAGTAAGATCTGCAGCACTATTTCTGGCTAGAAGCAGGAGTAATGCACAAAAATTTCTAACACTATTTCTGCAAACAAATGGCAGTAAACTATGTGTTTCTTTAATGGAAAATGCCAGAGTATTTAGCATATGTGTGACATGTTGCTGTCTTTTCAGAAACTGTATAAAGAAGCTTGGGATGAGGTGAAGATAAGTTATGATTTGCGAGCAGATGCAATCCCAATCAAGGCAGCCAAAGCTTCCAGAGAAATTGCTAGTGATGTAAGTGCCAAAAGAGGCATCTAGCTCTTCACACACTTTAAGAGCTAATTCATGATGACCATTAGTAATGGTGACGTTTGCTCTTTACCCAGTATAAATACAAACTGGAGCACGAGAAGCAGAAAGGACATTATGTTGGAGTTCCCAATGCAAAAGCAGATACGAAAATGCAGTTTGCCCTCGGCATAGGCAAAGTTCAGAGCGAATTAGAATACAAGAAACACTTTGCCAAATGGAAGACACAGTGCCACCTGCCAGCAGACATGCTATCTATCCTATCAGCTAAACACGGTCAGTCTTTGGTCAGTGATGTTGATTACCGGCATTACTTGCACCAGTGGATCTGTCTTCCAGATCAGAATGATGTCATACAGGCTAGGAAAGCCTACGATCTTCAGAGTGATGTAAGTTAATCTGAAAACTTAGCTTAACTTACTACTATCTTGTCTCTTCTTAATCTGCTGCAGCTTTAAGTAGTAGGAATCTTCTGCTGAATTTGGTGAATTGGCTTTGCTGTTTATTAGGATTGCAAAGTATATGCCACTGTTAAATATTGCCAAGCTTGAAGTGTCATAAATTCAGACATAGTGCTCATATTGTAATTACTGCTCTCCTTTTCACCAGTGGAATTAATTCATTATTTATGAATCTTGTATTGGACAGGGAACTATAGCTAACAGCACGGACCCTGTTTTGTTTTCCCAGGCTATTTACAAATCCGATTTGGAATGGCTGCGGGGAATTGGATGGTTGCCAAATGATTCAGTTGGAATCAACCATGTTAAATATGCTGGAGATCTCTTGAATGAGGTAACAAAATGTTTTCCAATACTAAAATATTCTTAAGGGTATTTGAAATTTAAAGTATTTTTAATAATTAAATACATCAATATTTTTTTACAATTAAAAATACAACTAGAGTATTTCCACAACATTCATTGTGTATGGAGAGTTTTTCTTTCTATGTCAGATTTCTTGTCTTATCTATGTATTCAGAATTACTGTGTTAGCTATAAAATATTCCAGTATAATCTGACTGTTCACCTTCTCTCTTGTACAGAGGAAGTACCGTACGAAAGTCGAAACTCTTCCATTTACTCCAGTGGCAGACAGAGTGGATTATATCACAGCAAAGAATAGTGGTGCAATTCTTAGTGATGTAAGTTTGCTAGCATGTTTCCAGGCTGTTAACTTGGTCTGTGTATTTACGTGGTAGGATTTTTTCTTTAAAAGGATGTTTATTTTATCTTTTAAAGAAACGCAAGCCGATTTTTGATCAGTCTCTGGGAATTCTGTGAATGTATGACATACGTGCTGCATTCACATAGAGATCATGCTGAGTAAAGAGATTTGCTCTGAAAAAGCCCAAAATCAATTGCCCTGCTTCAAACACTTCTTGCTTGGCTATTGACTGTACATCCCTGTAGACGAACCAGATAGCACAGCTTTGACTTCTGAAGATTCTTCCCTGTCCATTCAGCTACCTTGGAACAAGTTTCAAAATTTTCTCTGAGAAATTTTGTAATTTCTTGTCTTGTATAATTTCATTTTTTAAAAAATACACATTTGGATGTATCTTTAATGTGTAGTGCCTAATAGCCTTGCAAATTCAGGGGTTTATATATTATTTTATGCATCAAATGTGGGGCTTGGTGTTACGTTTTCCCCGTTTTTTGATGGTGCTGCAAGGCAATCACTTCTTTCTCTGTTCTAGGTTAAATATCACAAAGCATGGAATGAGGTCAAGTCGAATTATACTCTAACAGAAACACCGCAGCTAGATATGGCCCGAGAGGCAGCCAGAATTCTGAATCAGGTACGTGATCTCTCCTTGACAGTTTCTACTCACATTAATATTCTTTCCAGGAATTTAGAAAAACTTGCCTTATTAAGAACATCCTAAAGGAAAGATTAATTATCCTTACACTTCAATATAGGTTACATATGTTATGGTAACAATTACCATGATAGTAGCGTTGAATTCCTCTTCACTTTTATTTTCCACAGAATTTATACAAGGAAAGTTGGGAGAAAGAAAAAGCTACTGGTTACCTCTTACCTCCTGACACTGTGCAGATCTGCCATGCCAAGCACTCAAATGATGTCCAAAGTGAGGTAATAATTTTTCTCATCATATTAGGAAGGCAAGTGCTTGCACCCCTGAAAATGTTAAAGACCTTGCAAATTCAGCAGCAGACACATGAAGTTTTGCATTACAGGTAACATCTAGTCAACTTCTCATTACCCGTGAATTCCACTGTCCTCCAAACAGTCCAGACATCTTTGTTATTATGGGTTTTACAGCTGTCACTGGTGAAAGGTCAGATTCTCCTTTCCACCTTCACTTTCTCCAGAAACAGTCCTTTCAAAAACAACTGAGGGGGACTTCCATATTTTATAAATGTTAAGTAATTGAAGTGATATTATAATATGTAGCTCTGATTTCACTTTCTGGGATATTATGGAGGCTTCCTCCATGAAAAACTGTAAGATAGTATGCTTATTACGTTTTAAATTTTTGCATAATGGATGCTGCAATTATTACATGACTCTTAATTTGAACATACGCTTTATCAAAACAGTCTGATGTGCATACCTCAAATATACTTCCACTCTTCAGTCAGTCTCAAAGAATTTGTTACAAAAGTTTTTTACAAAACTGAGGCCAAATGCACTTATTAGCAAACATTTTCTAACAAGACTTTCCTCTAATGTTGAAAATACTGTTTACTGAAAAATGGTAGCATATTAATCTATAAAATTATGTATTTTGAAGTAGAAAGACTGTATAAAGTAACATTACTGTTTGTGTCATATTTTTATCTGGTCCTGTACTGAAAACTGAAGACTGCAATTGACAACTCCCTGTCTCATCTGTTCTTTGTGTTGACAAAACTGTAGCTGCTCACAGGTTAAAAATAGAGCAGGTATAATCAATGTTCATTTAATACGTATTTCTCGCTTCTTCCATCAGCTTAAGTACAAAGCTGAATACGTCAAACAAAGAGGTCACTATGTTGGAGTTCCCAGTATGAGAGATGATCCAAAACTGGTGTGGTTTGAGCACGCGGGCGAGATCCAGAACGACAGACTGTACAAATCAAACTATCACAAAACAAAGTCCAAAATTCACATCCCTCCGGATATGGTGTCGGTTGTAGCAGCAAAGGAGTGTCAGTCCTTGGTCAGCGATGTTGACTACCGCCATTACCTGCATGAGTGGACATGCCATCCTGACCAGAACGACTGCATTCAGGCAAAGAAGGCTTATGAACTGCAAAGCGATGTAAGTGATAGTACGTACGCACTGTGTAATTTCCACTTAGTTTGGCCTAAGGATCTTGTCTATATTACGTAAGACTGAAAAACATCCTCCTGAATTAAAGAATTTCATTCCTCTTTTATTATCTTTTATGATTTAGAATATTTATAAATCTGATTTGGAATGGCTTCGTGGCTGTGGCTGGATTCCTCTGGATTCAGTGGAACATAAGAAAGTTAAGAATGCACAAGAACTGATAAATAAGGTAAGAGAAAATATTTTAGCAGTTATGTGATTAGCTTTTCTTTCTCATGCACAGTGTTTAAGAAATTATTTCCTCTCTTTGCAGAGAGCATATACGAAAGAAGCCCTTGATAACTTTTCCAATTATACCAGTGTGGTTGACACTCCCGACATTGTTTTGGCAAAGATTAACTCTGTCAATCAAAGTGATGTATGTAACTTTTTTTTTTAATAGAAACTGTTATATTACAAGAATTAGTAGATGATTTAATGGCTTTTGCTAAACTATACTGTGTTTAGCTTTATGTATGCGTGTGTGTGTGCATATGCATGCTTCATTAATAACAGACTTTTTCTGGGGTAAATAAGTTTAGTAAGAAGTGATATAAATGAACAACACAATATTGTTATCCAAAATAATTTTGCACTCTTCTGTAGAAGAATGTAGCATGTCCCTTATTCAGACTTTACAAAGTTTTTGCTTATAGTAGTTTAAAACTGAGTCCTGTTCTTGGTGAACAGCAGTTAGTTGTATAGTGTGAGTGGATTTCCTGATGTTGCTATTAACCTGTATTTGCCAATCAATATCTTTAATTTCACTAGGATACTGTGTGGATTTTGGGGTATGACATACTGATGACATTTGCCTGTGTGCTACAGTGGTTGTAATGTACTACACGACATCACTGAAGATATGATAGCAGAAAATTAATAGATGGACTAGTTGGGACAATTTATTTCTCCTGTGGAATTAACCTTGTGTTTGTTTTCTTTTGTAGCTAAAATACAAAGAAACATTTAACCTTGAGAAAGGCCAGTATCTCGGGTCTGATGACACTCCTGCGCTGAACCATGCCAAAGATATGGCCTTACTATACAGTGATGTAAGATTTGATAAATGTCTAACTGTTCTTCAGTTTTTCCCAGTTTGGGTCATTGGGATAAGGGGATAATTTCCTTCCTTATTGAACTGATCTTAAAGCACTGCTGTGTAGAAGCAGTAATAGTGGTGGTAGTAGTAGTAGTAGTAATAGTAGTAGAGTTTGTGTGACAAAAACACTTTATAATTCCAGCCAATAATATTTTCCTAGACTACTGATGAAGTTTACATTTGTGGGTTTGTTTTTTTTTTTGTAAGAGAGGAAAATTGTAGATTATTTACATAATTAAGCAGTTATTTTTGAGTAGTGTCACTAATTTTAATGGGAAATATCTGTTTTTTGAAAATGTGACTACTCATTAATATGAGTAGGACTTAATAGTTTAGTATGAAAGTAAATATATTTAACATTTAACAAAATATGATGTGTTAGAAAAGTGCCACTGACAGTTAATGCTCTTATAATAAACAATAGTATTAATTAGAGATGTTTCACAATTTTGACCATGTATCTGTGAAATTATCAATGTCAATTCTATAGTGCATTTTTAAACAGGAGTACATGTCGACATTTTGGATATTTTTATTGCTGTTCTGGATGAGAAATAGTAAAGAAAGCAGAGATCAGCTCAAATCTGTGCTGAGCTACCTTCCTGAATTGGAACACTTCTATTTGCTTTACTCACGCAGAATAAACATTCAAAATGAACATTCTTCATTTACTTTATTGGGACAATTCATGGAATAAGGAACTACTTCTAAAGTGGTTGTATTCCATGTGCATATAAATGGCAGACTCAAGTTTCATGGAAAATGAAACGGATCTTTTATCAAAACCTCTATGTGTTTTGTCTGTCTAGAAACTTTACAAAAATGCTTGGGAAATCAGCAAGCCCATTGCATATACTTTGGATGAGAAATATATTCCACTTGTTGGAGCAAAGCATGCAAACTACATAAATAGTGAGGTTAGTATGCATCGTCCATACTTTCTCCTTTTTTTTTCCCCTATATGTTGTTAGAATGAGCTTTAAAATTTTCACCTGAATACTTTGCAGCTTAAATACAAGGAAATATATGAGAAGCTGAAAGGCCATTACCTGGCTGGGAAGGATATCGGTGATTTCCCCAGTGTTGTTCATTCACTAGCATTCCAGAAAACAAGGAGCGCGGTAAGGAGAGAATTAGTCTTGCTGTAGTATTTGCCATTTTCTTTATTTTAGTATGACATAGTTAAACATAAATAATACAATGCTTAATAACATCAGTAAAAGTGTTTTCAACATGTTTATGTTTCCTGAATGGTTATTTTCTATGTGGGTTGAATAATTGAACTTGAAATTATTTAGGAAGGGATTTGTTTAGCTATTAGACATATCAGAAAAGGGAAAAAACATTTTTCTGTTTTGGTTTAAGAGTCTGAGCAGTAAGGAATACTACATGACTTGGGATACTTTTGCTTCACAATAAAAAAGTGTTACCTTAGAATTGCAATAGGAATTTAAAAACTGGAAAAGAAAACGCATATTTGATGTTCTGTTATTATCACTACTGCACATACAGCATGGCATGCAGGGCATAAAGTTAGTATAATCCCAAATATTCTGTCTTCATTTGGATAGGGAGGTTTAACTGGATTAAAAACATGTTTGTAGCATATGACTTTTTATATCTAGAAGTCTTGTTGATTTTCTCACCAACTATTAAATCTGGTAGTGAAGAACATCATTCTTGTTCTTCTAGAACCTCATCAGAATAAATGGTGATTAATATGAAAGTTAATATTTTATCCTATTGAATCCCGTGGGATTTTAGCCACTAAATCCAGAAAGCATACTTCAGATTATGCTATAACGTATAGCATATTAGAGTCAAAAATAGGCAGAAAAACACTATTTCTTCTTCTCACCTTTTCCCCAATCTTTCATTTTTAGTTGGCATACAGGAAGAATTATGAAGACACCAAAGCAAATGTCCATATTCCAAGTGACATGATGAATCACGTGCTAGCCAAGAAATGCCAGTATATCCTCAGTGATCTGGAATACCGAACATACTTCCATCAGTGGAGTTGTTCACCTGAAGAAAATGATGTTGTTCAAGCCAGAAAAGCCCAGGAAATTTTGAGTGATGTATGCGTTTCATTTGTTTGTTTTAACATTTTAGTAGGCTTTAATGTAATTTTTCCCAAGGCATTTAAATATAAAGTACTTTAAGGTATTTTCCGTAGTGTTTAAATATTAAATTAATGACCATGCAAATCCTGTGGGTAAAAGCCATTCAGACTGTGAGATGAGCTAGTCTTCTCTGTGCTCACATTTAAACTTCCAAATAGATTGTAATTACTGAATAAGCCTGGTTCAGATTCAGTGGTAACCTTCTGCACTGAATTTGCACAAGTGGAAGATACTGAATACAGAGAAGAGACCAATACTACTTTCTTCAAACAGAGGGCAAATTCATTCCTCATTTATTAGCCTGTTTTCTTCCATATAGGTGGTGTATAAAGATGATTTAAATTGGCTGAAGGGACTTGGATGTTATGTCTGGGATACTCCGCAAATCCTGCATGCAAAAAAATCATATGACCTCCAGAGCCAAGTAAGCACCTTTCCCTCAAATAAGTGTGTATCTAGAAGATTTTTTCCTTCCATTTGTGATTCACTGAGACTGACACCTGTCCTAGTCTAGAGCACAATGAAATAATTCCTATTACATCAGAAATGTTTTGTTCAAACTATTATCATCCATGCTTTCAGTGTAGTCTGTGGAGACATTATCACTTTTATTACTGAAGGAGCAGAAAACTTAGGAGAATGGAAGGACAGCGAGGCTGTGGTTTTTAACAGTGAGAAAATAACAGATTGTCTCTTTGCATGCTACCCTGTGCACAAGATACCTCCGGGAGACATTTATGTCAGGAAAATAGTATGTCTTGCCTTGCTGATTGTACTCTTAGCCTGCTAGATGCTACGCACTGGTGTGCAATTTTCCTTATTCCTTAGTTCATACTGGCTATATATTAAGTGTCTCTTTTATATGGCCTGTCACTTTTAAAGTTAAGACCAACTGGGCCATAATCCTGGGCTTCAGTTGTCCAGAATTGATTTTAAAGGAAGCTGGCAGGGAATTTCCTGGTCATTTTCAGCATTAATGTTTGGTTTGGTTTGTTTTGTTCCCTTAGATCAAATACACAGCTGCGGGAAAAGAGAATTTGCAGAACTTTGGTGTTGTTACTGACACGCCTCTCTATGTGACTGCAGTGCAGAGTGGTGCAAATGCTAGTGAAGTGAGTCTCCTCGCTTTTTCTACTCAGGCTTTTCCCCTTGCTCCTTCTGTCAGTTGAAACAAGTTAATTAAATCTGTCTTTTATCTTACAGGTGAAATACAAGCAAGATTATCACAAAACTAAGGACAAGTATACAACTGTGACTGAAACAGTGGATTCTGAAAGAGTTCAAAATTTGAAACATCTCTTTAGCAATGTAAGTGTCTTTACATATTTTTTTCTCTTAAAGTGCTACTATGTGGGATTTTTGTTTTATTATGTTTTTTTCACTTGGTTTCAAGACAAATGTCTAAACACCGAGTTTACCAAAGCCAGTGACAGCCTTCTGCATTGCTTAAGTATGGGCAAGATGCTGTATTTCAGGCAGAAGGCATATTTTCCAACCGTAGTTCCAGTCTTGTCAAAATACATGCAGTACTAAATGGATTCCCTGAACAAAATGGCACCTGAACAAAATTAAGATCTGAGTGGCTAGAAAGCATTTTGGTCACCCTTTATGTGAGCTGTCAAGATTAAACTGGTGTACAGCCACTTGATATTAAGTAATAGTTATGGTATATAAATAAAAAGAGACAGGCTTTTGATTTCTATTGGTAATTGGTTATTACCCAGGAGAAGAATTTTTCCACTCACAGAGACTTTTTGTTTCCCCATAGAATCTCTATAAGGAAGCCTGGGAACGAGTGAAAGCTACTGGCTATATATTGCCCTCTGATACTGTATCCCTAGCACGTGCGAAAGAGCTGAAGCATAATGCTAGTACTGTAAGTAGATAAAATACTTCAATTTTTTTAAATCAGATCATCAATTCCAAAAATGAAATCCTTCATGCCTTACGTATTGTCCTGGTTCTGGCTGGGACAGAGTTAATATCCACCTGAGCTGGGAGGAGAACAGAGCTGGTGGCCCCTGTGGCTGGGGCACCCAGCTGGGATAGGTTACTAATTAGCCAACAGCTGGGGTAAGGTTACCCCAATTAGCCCAAGGGCTGTTCCATCCCATGGGACACCATGCTCAGTATGTGACTGAGGGGAGCCTCCTGCTACGTGGGAAGAAATTGCGTGTGGAGATTTCTTGTAAGCTATTGTACTGTATTTGTTTTCTATCAGTGTTTGGGGTTTTTTTCTGTTATTGCTCTTAAATTTATTTTTTTTTTTCATCTCAACCCAAGCATTTTTGCTGCCTTTTATTTACCAATTCCCCCTTCTGTCCCACTGGAGGGTGGGGGCAGTGAGAGAGGACTCTGTTGTCCAGTCCCAATCTGGGCTAAACTAGGACACATATACTATAGGTATAAAAAGGGGTTTTTTAAACTATCATCTATTTTAAATTTAGATATAATATATATCTGTAGATATTCAGTTTTCTGTGATATTCTTTTCAGTAACAGTTAGATAGTCCTTTGCTGGTTCTTTTCATTGAAAAAAAAAATGTTGCATTTTATAATAATAGAAACTATTTCTTGAAAATATCTGGTTAGGTGGTTTTTTTAGTCTAAATCGCATAAGCATCTGAGTCAGAAAATAACCAAATGTCTTTAAATGATGCTTTACTGAGTATAGAAGTACATAATCTTCTGCTTTACTGAACTGAGGCTTATGAGAAATCACTCTTTTAATTAATATCTTTAAATGAAAGAGCTGGAACAATAAATAAATAGCTTATTCTGCATTTATTTATTGTTAAATTTTCTAGTCAGCTTTTGCTGTTTTTTCAACATGATAGTTATGATGTGCTTTCTTTACCATATAAAATAAAATAGAAAACAGAGATCCTGCTTTAAAGGCTTTCTTTGCTTTTTGGACTCCACTATGTTTTCTATGCTTTTTGGACTCACTATATGTTACCGATGAATTTTGCCCCAAAAATGCAGTTGACTCAATGGAGTCAGTTGTTTGTTACCTTTCTTTGCCTCTGCTTAGGTAAAATACCGAGAGGAGTATGACAAGTTTAAAGCATTGTACACGCTGCCCAGAGGAGTCGAGGATGATCCCAACACAGCAAGGTGCCTTAGAGTTGGAAAGCTTAATATTGATGTAAGTGGTGTTTTCTGATGCGTGTTTCCCTGATGAAACCATACCTGTCTCAGAGAATCCACGTGCCCTGGTTCAGATATCACCTCTCCACATGTGTTTGGCAGTGTTCAGTATTTGCTAAGTTCTATAGTACACCTACAAAGGTCTTTTTGAGCTTCTGACTCAACTCTTAAATTGCCTGCATGGCTAAACCTTTAGTGTAATATGTTTATGTATAAAATGGGCTACTACATAGTCTACCTCCATTTAACATCTGCACACAGTGAAAATTTGACAAATCATGTTTTATCACTCTTGTTAAGGTTCTGAAATTATGTTTAGAGCAGGCAAGATGTAAATTTTAGTCAAAGCCAAAGTGATTGCTCTCCCACTACCATTCCATGAAGATATTAATAATTCTGCTTCAAATTTGTCAGTAGTTAATGCTTCAGACTGCTTGTCAGCATTATTAATGCACTGCTTTATCTCTGTAGCGTCTGTACAAGGAAGTCTATGAAAAGAATAAAGCCAAAGTCCACATTATTCCAGACATGGTAGACATAATTTCTGCCAAGGATGCGCAGAAGAAAGTCAGTGAAATTGATTACCGCACACATCTCCATGAATGGATGTGTCTACCAGATCTTCAGATCAATGCCCATGTTCGAAAAGTAACTGATCAACTCAGTGACGTAAGTTCACAAATTGTGTGTTCATGGTTCACTTTTTTAAAAGATTCTTGCATTTATGCTCTGTTAGAGGAAATGATTTAGCAAAACTTTGTTGGAACACTCTGAAGTTGCCACTTGAATCCATTGTATTATGTGGTCCTAAAGAGCACCTGTCTCGTGTTTTTGTAACACTTGGCGATAAGTGCGTAGTTGAGATGTGGCTTTGTGTGTAAAATTTCAGTGTTATCAGTGTGGGCGTTGAGTCATAATGTTACAGTTCTACCAGTTCAGCCGTCCCTGTTTGTAAATTGTCCTTTGTTACTTGGTTGCATAAGGTGTGGAAACTTTGGAAGTCTAATAAAATCCTGGTGGTGTGAAGCTTCTGCACACTTGCTTTGCATAGGTCAGACCAGGAGTAGGCCAGTGATCTATCAGTAAATGATTGCCCAGTAGGATAGACAAATAGTAAAAAAACATTGAATTTTTTTTTTATTTATTGTCCAAACTGAGTTGTTTTGATTTTTCTCAAGAAAAGAAAAAAAAAAAAAGTCAAAATACTGGAAACCTTGCTTGCTGTCATTTGATGGCTGTGTTTCAGACTGAGCAATAAGAGATTAGGTCCTAATGGAAATCTTACAGGTTGCTTCTCTGCTCTGGTGCCTTAGGTGGTATACAAGGATGATCTTAACTGGCTGAAAGGCATTGGCTGCTTTGTTTGGGACACTCCAGAAATTCTCCATGCCAAACATGCCTACGATCTTCGCAGTGATGTGAGTGGATATGTTGGTTCTGCTTCTTAGTTTTATTCACTTCATTGTATGAAAAAGATGGAGTAGCTTTATTCTACTCCAGATATAATCTGTACAATGTTATGTGTCCTTCTCTGCTGAAGTATTCATATGTGATTATTTGAACTTTGCTGCTCTAGAAGAAGTAGATATTGTTTTCCTGAATGGGATGTAAACTGACATTAAGCACATGTTTAAATACATGTCTTCTCAGAAAAGCAATTAAAAACAGTAATTCTTCATTCAGAACCCTTGAAGTAAAGCAGAATTCACCTTTTAAAAAGTCTTTTGACGTTGATTTTATGATTTCTTTTTCTCCTGTCAAGATCTTATGACACGTACTTAGTTTAGGATTAAGATGTTAAAATGGGAGAATAACCATTCTAGTTTTCAAGAATGTATGTCCCCTCCCAAGTTCTGTATCAGAAGTATGTTGGATATTTATCATATGGTACATATGCTTCTTCTAGGAATGAGTATTGACATTTGATGTTGAATGTTACTTGATATAACTCATCGGTTGTTCTTATCTAAGTAAGGTTCCATTATTCAGCTGTAATTTCAATACACTTTCTGTTTAAATGCTGTTCACTAATGTAATAGTTAAGTAATAAAATAAATACTAAATATAGTAAATATAATAAATTCAATTAACAATGACTAGCCTTACTAATTAGATCTCTTGAATTTCTTTCTTCAGATTAAGTACAAATCTAAGGCAGAAAAAATGAAGAATAACTACACTGTGGTCACGGACACTCCTGTCTATGTCCAGAATGTCCTCAGTGGCTTGAATTTAAGTGAAGTAAGTGTTTGTATCACCTTTCACCCCCAATATTGCATATGCTGTTACCTCACAAGTTCTAGAAATGTGACTTTTAATATTTTTTCAATAATTTCTTTTTAATAATTTAGTCATTGCTGTTTATATAGAACTCATTGCCTAATGCCTTTATTAAGATATTACAACATAATCACTAATATCATTAATTGCCTGAATCCAAAATACTTTTATCCATTTTCTTAGGAGAAATTCGCCTATCTATGCAAACAATATGTAGTGTGACAGAATATCACAATTACGACTCTCCTCTAATTCCTTTTTCTTTTTCTCAGGCTGTCTATCGAGGTGAATATATGCACAATGTTAAAGGCAAAGTGATTCCTACTGACAAAACAGTAGATCTGGAACGGGCGCATCATGCGAACAAAATACAGAGTGAAGTAAGTATAAAACTTCTGGGTTCACAGGGTTTCTGATACTCAAAAAGCATATTCTTTAAAAGTTAATGTCTGTCTGCAGCTTTTCAGGCAAAGAAGGTAAGCTTCACTGCTCTAAAATGAAAGTGGGAAAATGTCTGCATTTAAGCTACAAGTATGCATTCTAATGCAGACATGGGGGAGGTCTTTCGCGAGTTGTGATCAAGAGATTTCCCTTGCAGCTGATGAATGCTCTCAAATATTACACACAGTTGTCACAAATTCTCTCTTTCTCACTTCTCTGGCAGAATTTGTATCGCTGGGCTGGTGTGAAAGCTCTACCTACTGGATACAGCCTTCCCGGAGATACCCCCGGCTTTCAGCACGCTAAACATGTCCAGTACATCGGCAGTGATGTAAGTAATGTACTCAGTCCTTTACAACGTGAGTTGCAAGGGAACATTTGATGCCCGTCCCGTATGAGGACACAACCCTTTGAGAGAGTTATTTCTCGGATATGAGAGAAATCTGAGAGAAACAAGAGTGGGATGTCTGAGCCAGGACCTCTGGGTGACCACAACCTCATCATCCAGAGTGAAGTCCCACTGTGCCTGAATGGGGCAGGCGGAGCAGGGTGCATCAACAATCCCAGACAAGGTGAGGATCCAGGGCCGAGGTCCATCCAGGGGGATCCAGTTAGGAGCTGCAGGAAACAGAGCAGAGATCAGAGACAAGCTACCTACAGCGTAGGTCCAAGGTAAACCCAGGAGACAGGGCTGGAGACGAGTTACTGATAACACAGGAGCAATGTCCATCCAGGAAGTGAGGACAACAACAGGGCTGGAGACAGATGCATTTACAACATAGCTGAGGCAAGGCCTGACATCATAGGTGTGGCTAGTCAGGGCAATTAAAACTTACTAGCGCACTCAAGCTCTAACATTGATAATGTTTGTGTTAACAGAGTTTGAATGTTACCAAACCCCATAATTATCTGAAGCAATTACCGTGAAAATATAAATTTCTTCAGGCAGATGTGAATACCTTACTAGATGCGAGAGAAATTTAAAATGTTATTAATCTTGGGCAAAAGGTGAAAAGGTAAAAATAATGGTGATGTGTAGGATAGTTAACTCTGAGGTAGCTAAATCTCACTTGTTCATCTCTAAAAATTTGGCTATTTATACTGCATAAATTACTGCCAGAACTGCAGTGTAAGTAGAATCACAATAAAATTTAGTTTCTGTTTGGTTTTGTTCCTTTTTCCACTTTATAGCTGAAGTATAAAGAAGCTTATGAGCACATGAAAGCTAAAGGCTATACTCTGGGACCTAAAGATGTTGGATTTGAAAATGTGAAGAAAGTGAATCAAGTCATTAATGAGGTACAGTAAATATATGTATTTGCTTTCCTTTGTACTTGTAGTGCCCAAAATATGAACAATGGGAGTCCATCAACTGGGAAGGTTGTAGGATCCCTGTTCTTTGAGGGTTTTAAGAGGAGTTTAGACAAATATCCACCATGAATGGCAAGGGATCATTGATCCAGGCTTGGAGTTAGGCTGTATGGCTTTTAAAACCTGTTTTAAGGTTCTTGCTAACTTGAACTTTCTGTAATCCTGTGAAACTGAATTAATTGCAGCCTAATTTTATTAACCAATCTACTGTTACTTGATTAAAGTTGCATAGAAATTATTGTATCTGTATGACAGGTTTTATATATATAATATACTCACTTCTTTGATCATTGGCTTTAATAGGACAAAAATCAAACATACACATGTCTGTAGGATTAGAGTCTCAGATTCTCCACGTATTAGAGATGCTGCTGTCAAAAACAGTTGTGGAAAATCCTTGCCTGATTAGAAAATAGTGTATTTGCTCCCTTTTCTCTGTAGGTAGTTAAGCAATACCTGGTGAAAATATTACCCTTAAAAGAGAAGTATTTACAGTCTGCCAAACTTCTTGCCATTTTAAGTTTTTAACCTGTAGAATGCTGTCTCCTTTGATACAGAGGCTGTATCGGGCAACATACCACAAGAACAAGGACAAGATTCATACCACTCCAGACACACCAGAAATCCGTCAAGTCAGAGCGACACAGGAAGCCGTCAGTGATGTATGTGTCTTTCTAACATAAAAAATAGAAGAGATTTAGAGTCTTTGTCCTGAACAAACATGTGACGTGCTTTTTTTTTTTTTTTTTTTTTTTTTTTTTTTTTTCTTCTTCTTCTTTTCTCCTTTATCTTTTAGCTGATCTACAAGTCAGACTTCTTTAAGATGCAGGGACACTTGATTTCCTTGCCATACACTCCTCAGGTGCTGCACTGCCGCTACGTTGGGGACATCACAAGTGACGTAAGCAACTTCTGTTAAGATACCTGGTATTTGAATACGAAGGGCCTAATACTTCTATACTGAAAGTGGACTTCGACTTCTATCATTTGCATTCTGTTCTGTGAAGATAAATGCTTTGTAACTGTGTTTAGAGACATGATAATGAAATCATCCCAGAAGTTAACTTTTGATTTTTGATTTTCTAATTGCCTCATAGAATAAGTACAAGGAGGATCTGAAGTGGTTGAAGGGCTTGGGTTGCTTCCTGTATGATACTCCTGATATGGTCCGTGCTCGTCAGCTGCGTAAGCTTTGGGTAAGAGTTTTCTTCTGAGAACCACATATAACAACGATTGATTTATTTACGTGCAGGCTATGTACTTCCAGGAAGCTAAGTAGATGAAAATGAGTGAAGATTTAAGACCTAATTTCTTGCCGTGCAGCTAGTTAGTTATTTCAAAATACTGTTAAGTTACTCTGTAAAATTTTCTTTACAACCAAGAGTAATAAGAGCTTCCAAAGTGATACTGCTTTTCTTTTTCAGTCTAATTATATATACACTGATACAGCAAAGAAGATGTTGCCTAAATACAATGTGGTATTGGATACTCCTGGGTACAGAGCGGTTCAAGAACTAAAAACCCATTTGAGTGAAGTAAGTTCTATATTATTTTTGCACATCTTTGTTGATTATAATTAAGCTCAGACCCTCTCACTGTTTTTTTCTAAAATGAGATCTTATAATTGCAAAGCTGAGATTCTTCAGCTGCTAAATGAACATATGTATCAGAAGAAATAATTAATGGACCTGTCTCTTTCCAGCTGGTTTACAGAGCTGCAGGCAAGGAGCTGAAGACAAAATACACTTCCATCCTTGATACACCTGACTTCCTAAGAGCCAAGCAAGGGCAAAAAATACAGAGCCAGGTGAAAAAATTTTTACTGATAAAAAACAATCGGGAAATGCCTCTTAATATACTCTTACAGTACTTCAAAATCTTTCCAGGGCATTTCAAAGAAAGGTAGAATTCCTAGAGAGGATGTTTTAAATTACTATTGGTCATTTTTAAGTTACTATGAATTTTCATGTTGACCATGTTGCTATAATGATGTTCGGCTTTGTCCATCTGAAATAGAGCACTGAACCCTGGTACAGTTCTGTTGAAATACTCTGAAACTCTGACTTCATCAGAGGAATAAATATTTTTATCTATCTACCTTTATTCATTATAATTTCTTTATTCATATAGCAGTTCATTATCTGAGTAATTAGCTACAAATTTTGTGGAATTTTTAAACTTGCAGAACAAAATGAAGATGCTCACCAGAAAGAAACAGCCTTTATGGATGCATTTATCTAAAGCTAAGTCTGGATGTAGGGCAGAGAGGTCATTAATGTCACATTTGGTTTGACTGACTGCTTGGTTTGTGAGCGCGTTACTGGCAGTTACAAAATATCAAGAGTACTGATAGAGAAAAATGAACTGGGATAGTATGGAAAAGAAAAGGGTGCATTATTTTTTCCTGGGGTGTAAATTGTGTGGTTATGTATACATTATGAATTTACAGTCATTTTTGAGAGTGATAAAGTAAGACTCACTTGAAATGTATATTTTTAATTATTTTTTTTCTTGCTGCAGTACTTGTATGTGGAACTTGCCACAAAAGAGAGGCCCCATCACCACGCTGGCGGTCAGACTCCAGCCTTTACACATGCTAGGCATGTGAAGGATATGGTCAGTGAGGTAAGAGACTTTTCTGTTTGGTAGCACTATACTGAGCTGTTTAGAAGTTTTATTTCTCATTCTAGTGATAGTTTCAAGGCTTAAATCTGTTTACTCTTTAGTTTTCTGTCTCTTACGCATAAGTTCCACATTTCCTTTATAAGATGTGGTAAAAGAGTACACTTTAAAAATGCATTTTAGTATTTTATAAGATACCTGTTTTAAGTGCTTGTTTGTGGAATCTGAGGTACACTGGCTGCAAGACCGGGAAGACCTAGAAAGAGCTGAACAGCTGAGCTTGTTTCCCAAAGCTTTGACAGAAGCACTTTGCAAGAATTACTTTATGCACATGGTGTAGCACCCCTGGGTGTTAACATAATGTATTCCATGTTAGCAAATCTAAAGCTTCTAAGACTAAAGATGTAACTTCTCCTTTTGCTGTCTCTCTTAGAAAAAGTATAAAACTCAGTATGAGAAGATGAAGGACAAATACACGCCTGTCCCTGATACACCAGTCTTGATCAGAGCCAAGAGAGCGTACCTGAATGCCAGTGATGTATGTAGTCCACGACCACTTTCACTGCTACTTTTTCTTGGTTTCTTTATGAAAAGAACAGAAAAGGGATCAATGGGGAAGAAGCATACAAAGCATAGAATATCTTGGAGTGGGTCAGTTTGCATTCTACGCTAGGTCACCCCATTTACATGTACATTTCCATTTGATATTACAGAGATTATTAAGATCTTACTTGATGTCACTGTAATTTTGTTTCATTTATTATAATTCATTTTTGTTTTCCATTGCGCTGAAATGTGGTCTTACAACAAAGTAGAAATAGATTTAAAGTAATTTGCTTTCACATGAAATCTCCAAATAGTGCAGGCTGAAGTGAAATGGTTGATGCTGGAGCCAGGATAGAACACCTTTTATCAGACGTTTTCATGTGAGAATTGTGTGAGAAGTAAACTTGTGTGTCACTAAGAATGAGCTCATTTTTTAGTTTAGGAGTAGATTAGAGAGGACAAATATTGAATCTGCTGCACACAAGGCTATTAAGGCAAAATTTATTTTTTCTTCAAGCGTGGAATAGTGATTTGTGATTTAAGGCAACAGCTAAGGGTACTCTGCTTGTTTGAGATCTTTGCTGTGTATTTCAGATTGCATGTTGTATCCTGAAAGGATGGTGTTTCCTTCTAGAGATTAGTCTTACCACTGTCTTAAGAACGATTTTAAAATTCTGCAAAGGAGCATCTCTGTTCTTTTGCACATCTGAATTTCTCGTCTGAGAAAGTCTTTCTCCTAAAATAGGAATGATCCTCCTGCTTTCTTCTAGATCAGGACATAGAAGAAGGAATAAGTAGTGGCAATTTTGCTGTTCTAGAGAGTAGTCCTGTGATACATGGACTTTTTTCCTCAGTCTTCAGTCTGAAAGTGAACAGGAAGAAAAGTTGCTTTAGATGTGCCAACTCCTTTTCTCTCTGTAAGTGTCAGCCAAATTGCAATGGGTTGTAGGCAGCTGCAGTTTCTCAGGGCTTACATTAGGATGTTGGACAGCAGCATATCCCTGGATGTTGTTCCTAAGAGGTAGGAAGTTTAACGAAAACACTTCCTGTCAGATAAATATAATATACTCTATGTTATTTTTCTTACCAGTTGCGCTACAAAGAAACATTTGAGACTACTAAGGGCAAATACCACACAGTGAAAGACGCTTTGGATATTGTCTATCATCGAAAGGTCACCGATGATATTAGCAGTGTATGTATACAACACTTTAATTCCTAATTAGTGGTTGCCATTTCATAACCTAGAATATGCCACTTGTACTACTGCTCTATTTAAGTGTTTCAAAATCAGAAAAATCTAATCAGCACTATTAATATTAACTTCTTTCCTTCTCTGGAAGATCGTACATTTGATTGCCTTTGTTGTTACAAAGGTGAATGCAAGTAAATCTCATTTCCACGGCTTTCTTCTGATGTTTCAAAAAGGGAATGTCTTGAACTGCATGGTCTGGGGTGTTCTGTTCTCAATTGTTTTACGTCATTTTTCAATTTCCTTTGTAGGTGAAATATAAGGAAAATTATATGAGCCAGTTAGGAATCTGGAGATCGATCCCAGACCGTCCAGAGCATTTCCATCATCGCGCAGTCACGGATGCTATTAGTGACGTGAGTTCAAGTAGTTCCTCCATGTGAGAGGTAGAAAGTTAAAGCAGGTTTCCAAAATAGAAACTAAACCTTATTTCTTGAGAAAGAGAAGACAGTTGAAGTTTTTAAAGTGAATTACACTGTCACCTGGCAGATCTGTGAAATGACAGAGCAAGTCAGATGGCTAAAATGGCAGCCTTTTGAAATTAACGGAACAGTCTTAATGAATTTCAGTTGCATTTACTTAGGTGTGTTTGTTAACCCTATAACAACCTTTATTTGTACATATCTTTACATACACAGTAACCCCTTAATTGTACAACAATAAATGTTTTTTAATTCACATACAAACTCCAATGGCTAATGATAGCTTAGGTATGTGAATAATCTGACTCCATCAGAAAAGTATGAGTAACTGTAACTGTTTTTAATAATGGAATAATAATGGATGTAGCTCTGTTTGTGACATCTTGTGTTGAGGTGCCATTTCAGCGTTGGTCAGCTACTTGGTGTTGCTTAAACCAGAATTCTTTTACTTCTTTTCTAAAGGTTAAATACAAGGAAGACTTATCATGGCTCAGAGGCACTGGCTGTTATGTATGGGATACTCCAAGTTTTGCTCTGGCAGAAAAGAATAAAGTGCTCTACAGTGGCGTATGTAAAAGAGTCTTAATGCTTGCTAAATTTTTTTTTTAAGTTTTATTATATTATGGATAATTTTTTCTCTGGAGAATCCAATTCTAACCTAGACTGATACGAATATCTCATGGTAGAACTTCACATAGCATCTAAAATTTAAGTTCTTACTATGAAAGAAAATAGAGACAAAATGATCTGTTACTTATCCCCTCTGTTCTCTGCAAAGATATCAGCTCCGTAATGTCTTTTGTAGTGATCCTAAGTCTAACTTTAAACTTACAAAGATCTGAAATCTCCATTGCTTGATATGGTAGTTCCATTCTGCAAACTACTACTGCTATTTTGTTTGTAGATTGGTTAAATACAGATGTGCAATAATTCTACCATGGTTTTCTGGCACATTTTTTCTAAAATCATGTTTTCATTGCCTTACCCTTCTTTCGGTTAATGTTGGAATGGTTTTTCTGTGTTTGTTTTTTTTTTCTCCAGTGTAAGTACAAGGAGGCATTTGAGAAGACTAAGTCTCATTTTAATTATGTAGCTGACTCCGCAAGTAACATGCATTTTAAATATGCAACTCAGTTGATGGATGGGGTAAGTGTTAAAGATTTCTGTAGAGCCTCATGCTGAAGTAGTAAGTGTATGTTAATACCAAGTTGAAGGTTAATCTTTCTTATGAAATTGTAAATAAATTAAAATATATTCAGGCTTAAAGGTGTCTTAAGGTCAGACTAAAATAATGAAAAACAAGGTTGTTCCTGTTATCTGAGTATTAGGATTAGGGCAGGTTTACAGCACCTAAAAAATGAAACCCTGACCCCTGCTCCATTACTTTGTCATAGCAAAGAAACTTCCCCTTTGCTGACTGGTAAATAAATGCTAACTTAAATAATACTGCTTGCTTAGTAACACTGATTGTTGGTTGCGGAAAAGGTATTGAGAGAATCACAATTGCTTTCCTGAAACATTAAAAAAACCCTTCATCAGTGTTAGGAAGGTAGTATTATTTCTGAAGTTATCATAGATCTGTTTCATTTCAGATATTTTGCCTTTAATTCTCCCACTCTGCTACTCACTTTTCTTACTTTTCTGCTCTAGTGCTAAAGAAACAATAAATGCAACATAGTAGCAAAGGGGATTAATGAATGCCCCTGGTTTAAGATAAAAATCATCAATGGAGTCTCTATGAGTAATGCAGAGGACAAAGCCCATTGAAAGCACTATGTTCTAGGTCAATTTTCGTCAGCTTAGAGTTGGCATACCATCTTGCGATTTTATTATTTTCCACCAGACATCATGTCACATTGCTTACCTGTCAGTAAATGTATTACGGTATTACCTGTTTAGGTATGAAGATCTGTTTCACACCAGATACCGTTCCAGTACCATTGCTCAGTTTGATAAGTGGTGAACCAGAATTTCTTCCGGAAGATTTAGTATTCCATTTTCTTGTTGTTTGGTAGAGCAAATAAGGAAAAATTTAATATGAAAAACATAAATGAGTAAAATTTTAGTGATGAACTTGCTTAAATGTCTTCTGTTATGTAATTATTTTTTTTTTGTGATGAAAGATTATAGTTTTTGCTTACAAAATGTCTGATGATAATATAACATTGTATTTTTACCCTTGCGTCTCATTGTTTTCCCTTTGAACTCAAATCAAGAATCTAGTTCCATACAGAGTTGCTTCTGCAGTTATTTTTCTTGAAGAAAGTAAGTCATAAAATGTCTTTTTGAAGAGTGGCAAAGATAGAATATAGGCTTCCTTAAACTGTAGATTAGGCCTTCTGGTGGAAATTTAGAAATGCATATACTATTTGGAAATATTCTCTCTGTGGTTTTGTTTTTTTTAATGTATTTTCCTCTTTTGGATATAAACTTCAATGCAAGCCTTTAAATAGCCCACGTAAAGCGGTTTCAATGGTTAGAACTATGATTTCTTTGTGTCCTCACTCTCTTTTAATTTGTTACACTGTATTATGCTATTCTGAGCAGAAATTATATAAAGCTGCCTATGAGAAGCTCAAAGATAGGTACAGCGTTATTGTGGATGATCCTAGGAACCTCCTGGCCAAGTGGGGGACTACCCTGAGCAGTCAGGTACCGTAGGAGCACTACCTGGTGCTGCCAGAAAGTGCCTGGTTGGCTCACAGCTACTCTGTCCGTGTGGAATGTCTCTAGTTGGCAGTATCTTAGGTTTCACCTGTGATGTTGTGATGTTTTAGTTCAATTCATCAGAAAATCTTTGTTTTGCCACCCAAAAAGTATTATTACTTTTTGAGTGAGCTAATCTCTACTGTATGTACTTTCATATGTTGTGCATCAATTGACATCAGAAATCTAATTCCTCTTGAAGTCATTGGAGAGGTTTTAAAAAATACAATATCATGCATTTATTTTTTATTCCCTCTCCTTTTAATGACCTTTACAAACATTATCTTCTTACTCGTTTCTAGACAAAGCAACAGTGACATATTTGGCTCTTGAGTGCCCTCACCTCAATCTATAATTTACTTCTATCTCCAAAAGAATATTTTCACAATTTCCTTAATGGGACAGTATGCAAATTGTTTACTATATACTCTTGACATTCTTAATTCTACAGATTTAAGTTGTATGCACATTTGAATGAATACATACAGTACCTTGCCTAAATCTCTCCACTCTCAAAGTGCCTGGGATCTAGAGCTGTGTTGTTGTTTACGGTGTTCACAAGTCTCTTTTGTGCTTCATTGCTGTTTGCATGAACAGAAAAAATATAAATCGTTTGCCAAGATGCTCCTGCAACGCGGATGTAATGAAATTCTGAGGCCAGATATGCTGACAGCACTCTACAACACTTACTTGTGGAGCCAGGTAATATGAAGAACTGCTGCTGTAGGAGACATTGTATATACACAAATTAGCTTCTTGGACTTCTAGTATTTAATGCTTAGGAGTCCTCTGAATTTCTGTGGATATCAGACTCCAGAGTTTTGTTGATGTGCTTAATGCTGGTTGTGATAACATATTTTTGAAAACAGAATATCTGAACCAATATTTGCTGTAACTTGGACTTCACTCAGCTCAGACTGATCTTTCCGCTATTTTCTCCTTTCATTATAAGTAATTGTTTTAAAACAATCTTCCTATGTAATATTTCACATACATAAAGAGCAAATTGCCATCCATTTAAGATATTGTACGTTAGCTGTTCAGGATATTTTCCTAACCAAATTCTCATTCTGCCAACATTTCTTGGACTGACCACTCCTCATAACACAAGTTATGAACATGATTAAGTAATTTGGCGAGCAGATTACAACATTTATCTACCACTGTGCCTGAGAACAGTGTCAGATTGTGCCTAGATCAGGAACAGAGTCATGTCTCACTTCTAAGTGCTCTTAGAGATGGTATAGATGCACAGGTCTGTAGTAATGTAATGACTCTGATGTTATTGTGGAGAATTTATTTGCCATATTCTACCTTCACTTACTCTGGATTCCAGCATATGTATTTGATTGTATCAGCCAGATGAAAATGTGGTTTTTTTTTAAATAACTGATACATATTTATTTCTGCTCTAAAGTCACAGATGCTAGCAGTAACCTTACTCTTCTCAATGGTAAAAATGATTCCAGATGAAACCAGCATATAACATTTAAATGATAAACTGGAAATGCACAGTAGAGAACAATTACATGAGAGGGAGGGGGATATTCTTCTTTGTTACTATTAGCACAGTTAATAAAATTCTTCAGCAACAAGGTACTGAAAATCTCTACTAGACATTTTTGTTCAAGTATCTGTGGATTTCTATTCTCATTGAAAACTCCTTGCAGTTATGTTTGAGTATGCTTGAAGAAAAAAAAAAAAAGCACTCTGCCTGACCTGCATGTTCATCTGAGTCAACTTCATGTTATTATTTGTTGCTTGTATATCATATTTTATATTTTGTCTGTCAGAGTCCTGTTTCAAAAGCATGGTTTTATTTTCTGATGCAAGACAAAGCATGAAAGTTCTTTTTTTAAAAAAATGTATTTTAACCTCTTCGACCTGCCCTCAGGCTGTCTACAATGAATTACTATTCTTGGTGTGTAGTCTGTTCTCACTGAATTCTGTGAAAACAGGTTTACAGTCCTGAGTAGGGCAAGATGATCTTTTAGAAAGACATTATCAAGACAAATTCTATCAAAGCCTTTAAAATGTCTTGGCATTATGATATATTCAGTGGATGTTTTAATCTTCCATTGTGTATGATATTTTACATTTCACTTCTTTCTGACAAGTATTTGAAAATTTTATGAGTTTTAATAGACACTGATCTGCCGAAATTGCTTTTTTAGCTCAGTCCTGGAGATTTAGGCTGGAAGCAAATCGTTTACACTCAATGAAATAAACTTAAAAATAATCACAAATAGACAGGCAGCCTCTTAGGCAAATAAGGGGTTTGCAAAGTTTAGCTTAGTGTGCATGTTCAGCTTTCACTGGCTTTGGGGGAAGGATTTTGCAATTTTATGTATGAATATGAACATATCTTCTGAGGATGTTTTGTCTTGGTTTATGTGGTTCACATACACTCTTTCCCAATTGCCAGGTTGAATACAAAAAGGACTATGAAAAGAAGAAAGACAAGTATACTATGGTTGTGGATACTCCAGAACACTTAAGGACTACGAAAGTCAACAAACTGATCAGTGATGTAAGTGTGCTCTGTCCCTTGCCAGCCTACCTCCTTCTCTGAACTTGGGCCTCTGAAGTGTGATAATTACAACAGGGCATTTCATTATAAAATGTCTCTCATATTGATGTTTTTCAATCAACACCAAGAATTTCAAGAAATAATATCGTCTATAATTTATATCTTCAGATTATTTACAAGCTGGAATATAACAAAGCGAAGCCTAAAGGCTATACTACGATCCACGACACACCTATGTTACTGCATGTGCGCAAGGTCAAGGACAGAATAAGTGATGTAAGTAAATTATCCTTTTCTCTAGTATCAGAAAGACACATAATTAACTTTTTACTTTGATATACAATATTTTGAACTCATATGTAACACTCACTAAAAAAAAAAAAGGCTCCTTGTTAGAGTGTACTGGTTTTGTTTGCATGTAAAACTCCATAGATTCTTAATGCTTTTAAAAAAAAACCACTATAGAGTGTGAAAGTATTCAGGAAGATTTTTCATGTAACATTTTTTCTGTAGGTCTTAGAACATTTTTGCTGGGGTAGAGCAGCCCTCAGTAGTAATAAAAGCTGTGAGCTGGAACCTGGTATCTAATTAAAGCATGGATTTGGGGAGTTTGTTTCTGGGTTTTCTTTATTGGCTAGTGGCTTTTGTGGAGCCTTGAATAAGGTACTTAATGCATTGCTGGGTTTATTAATTTCCTCTCTGAATAGTGTGAATATGTAAAATAAATATTCTGATATGAAATAAAGACATGCTTTGATTATGGGGCAATGGAAAGCTAAAAAAGAAGAGAGAGAAAGGAAGATGAAGTGGATAGGATAATATCACAGGATTTGGGAGTCCTGGTCTTAATTCCTCCTCCTACTCTAGGCTTTCTCTCTGATCTTTGTGGTGGTGTTCCTTAGATATCCATAAATAAAAGGAGGAAACTAGCAGTTCTGCAACTCAATATAGTACTCTGAGAATAAGTACCACAAAAGTCATTCAGGCGCTACATGGATTTTCTATGTAATGAGTAAATCTAAGAGATAAAACCATCCATATTATCCAGGTACTAATCTGGATCATTAAGAGACAAAGGTGTTCAAAAGCCATCTGTGAACTGAAGTATTTTTTTTGTTTCCAAACTGAGTGCTGAATTTCAGTTTCTATCACAGAGTTTTCAGAAAGCATTGAGTGTGCCTATTAGAAGATAAGGTGCTCTAAAGCATTTCTGTTAGGTACAAAAAACTAGAAACAGGCAGAATTATTGTTCATGTGTAGGTTTTGTTAAATCTTAGACTGTGCTTCATGGTGAGTTATACCTCCTAAATTTTCACTTCTAAGAGAGCTGCTGCTGAAGAGGACCCTTCTTTCAGGGAGATGGTTGATAGAATTTCTTTTTCTTCTGTTAAGATTTTATCTTGACAGGAGTAATTTTTAATATTATGTTTTCCATATTTTACTGCTTTTCTTGTTGACAGTGATATTATCTTTGTAAACTTTTTTTTTATGTTTGTCTTTCTTTAGCTGAAATACAAAGAATTGTATGAGAGGAGTAAATCTAACTGCAATGTCGTAGCAGACTCTGTTCATATTAAGACTCCAAGGCACGCTTACAAGCTAAACAGCAATGTGAGTTCAGTTTAATTTTATTATGGATAGTATTTGGGACTGGCAGTGGAGACCATGAGACATTATTTTCAGTTTGTCCTGGTTCTGGCTGGGACAGAGTTAATATCCACCTGAGCTAGGAGGAGAACAGAGCTGGTGGCCTCTATGGCTGGGGCACCCAGCTGGGATAGGTTACTAATTAGCCAACAGCTGGGGTAAGGTTACCCCAATTAGCCCAAGGGCTGTTCCATCCCATGGGACACCATGCTCAGTATGTGACTGAGGGGAGCCTCCTGCTACGTGGGAAGAAATTGCGTGTGGAGATTTCTTGTAAGTCATTGTACTGTGTTTGTTTTCCATCGCTGTTTTGTTTTCTTCTGTTGTCTTTCTTAAATATTTTTTTTTTGTTTCATCTCAATCCAAGTGTTTTTGCTGCCTTTTATTTACCAGTTCCCCCTTCTGTCCCACTGGAGGGTGGGGGCAGTGAGAGAGGACTGTGTAGTCCGGTCCCAATCTGGGCTAAACTATGACACATATACTATAGGTATAAAAAGGGTAATTTTTTTGAGCTTGGACGTTACTTCTAATTCTTACTCTGCTTGAATGAAATATGTGTTAATTTATTTCATACTTAAGTGCTCACTCTTGCAAGTTGTCCTTGAGGTTCCTTCATGGGAAACTCTCCTTTGTTTTCTGTTGGTGGTGGCCCAACATCCACTTTAGTAGGAAGGAACTGAAAGCCCTCACCTTCTTCAAAGTCATGATATCTTTTCAGTTGTTCATAGTCCTTTCTCCACCCAGCAGTGGAAAAACTAGAGTAAATGGACTCCCACTGGATTATGCGTGGTTCAGGGGAAAGCCCTGCTCTGATGTAGATGCACTTCCTTACCTCTTCTCTCTTTAATTGGTCCAGACCGAAAGAGGATTTGAATCTGTGTGAATGGTATGTGTAAAGTACACAGCTTTGAATTAACTTATTTTTTCATGTTGTTTTGCTATCAACAGCTGGATTATAAGAAGAAATATGAAGCAGCCAAGGCTCATTGGCACTGGATTGCTGATAGGCCTGACTTTGTTCAAGCAGCCAAGTCATCTCTGCAACAGAGTGATGTGAGAAAATCAGAACAAACTGAATACACCCCTTCCCCATGTCTCTCATATTCAGAATAAGAAAAAAATTTGTGGAAGATTTGAGACTCTCCTCTTATTTTTTTCTTCCTGCAGTATGAATACAAACTGGACCGGGAATTCCTAAAGGGATGCAAACTCTCTGTCACAGATGATAAAAACACAGTATTGGCTTTAAATAATGCCATCTTGGCGAGTGATGTAAGTATCTGAACGCAGACTGTTTTTTTTTGTTTTGTTTTGTTTTACTAGAACTTCACATAAGCTACTTTATTAGAAATATGATTGGATTAAGAATGAAGTTTTGAAAAGCTGTTGTCAGGCTTGCTTCGTTATTTGATTTGGCTTGTTTATTTCATTAACAAATTGGCAAAATCAGAATAAATTTGGTTTTGTAAATGCCACTGCCCTACTTCATGGATTAAATAAATATTCAAAGTTAACATTGCCTGAACACCCTAGACTTTTGGTATATCTCTGCATTCCTGTTCTTGGAATTAAAATATCTGGAGAAAACAGGAGTAAAAAAGACCTGTGGGTATAACCTGTGCATAACACAAAGTATCCTTGATAATTACAAACAACATATTCAATATATAAATACCTTTCCACGTGAGAGCTATAGGAATATATAGACTGGAATGAATTTCTCTTGGAAAACACCAAAAAATAGGATTTTCAGCAAACTTTTGCACTAACAGGCATCCCAACTACAGTAATTTGTTTTAAAATTGCCACAGGACAAGATACACTTTACTTAAAATGATATCTTCTCTTTCTGCTAGATAAAATACAAAGAGAAGCACAACAAAGCTCGAGGAACATACCATGTTGTGCCAGACACACCTCAGATCCTCCTGGCTAAGAATGTCAGCTCTCTTGTATCTGAGGTAAAACATCTGACAGTTATTATTCCCTTTGAGTACAACTGTTTTAACGGAGGAGGGGCAGGGCTTGCATTGCTACTTTTACCCATTTTTACCCTGTGCTTTCAGAACAAATACAAAGAACACAGCAAGAAGCAGCTTCCGCATGGGTCTTACACAACCCTGCCAGAGACCCGGGACACTGCTCATGTGAAAGAGGTGACCAAGAATGTCAGTGAGGTAAGTAACTGGTGAGCTAATAACCATTTATGGTGAGATTATTACCTGCTGCCCATAACTGATTAGACTGTTGCGTGTTTAGTACGTATGCAGTGCATTTAGAGTGTCGTCATAAAATGCCCAAGAATCAGAAAAGATTAATTCCTACCAGAATAAGACTTTAACAAAAAGCTAAACACATTTTATTGGGAAACTGTTGAAATACTCTGGAGAAAAGTGATGGGCTGGAGTGCCAACGAGTGCCAACGAGTGCCCTTAATTCAGACTTTGTCATAGAACACAGTTTAAACACAAATCGTTATCTCCAAATAGCAAGCTTTTGTATTTTAAAGTGCAAATTATGAAAAACAAGCTGGGGACCATACATTTTGAGACCAAGGAGACTGCATTTTATCTGTTTTAAGAGTTTCAGTGAGCGTATTGCCAAGTTACAGTAGCATTTACCTCCACGTGAAATCAAAAAATCACACATGGCCCTTTCTTCTCTTAACAGACAAACTATAAAAAGAAGTTTGTGAAGGAAAAAGGCAAGTCTAATTATTCTGTCATGCTGGAGCCTCCTGAAGTGAAACATGCCATGGAAGTTGCTAAAAAACAGAGTACGGTAAGTTTGTGTTGTGTTTTCATGAATTAAGTAGCTTGTGTAAGCAAATTCAGTCAAAGTCAGCTGGCAAAAACAAAAGTTGGCATACTTCTGGATTTCCTCCCAGCCTCCGTGTTCAGGTGTAATTCAGAAAGATAAAGGTGCAAGTATTTACAAATGCGAAATTGCACTGAAATAAAGAATTTCTTTGAAAATTTTGTTTCTAGTTAATCACATGGTAGGAATTAAAGTAATCTAGTGCAAATCACATGTAATAATTTTTTTTTATACCTTCAAATATAGACAGAATTGCACATGTTTATTTCTTTATTTGTAGACAACTTGTAAAAACAGTTCCAGTTCCCAGTTCCATTCCTTGTGAAATTATTAAAAAAAAAAAAAAAAAAGAAGCACTTTTCCAGCAACATTGCTATGTCCTTATTAGGCATATTCCTCATGAAAAAACCTCAGTAATTTTCTTTCCTCTGTCTGTTATTGCGGATTAGATTGAATACAAGAAAGATGCCAAGTCAAATCTCCACTACACACCTATAGCAGATCGACCAGATATTAAGAAAGCAACTCAGGCTGCCAAGTTAATTAGTGATGTAAGTGGTTTTTAAGTCTTCTGTATACTTCAACAGTAATCTTACTATTAAAAACAGTGTTGGTAAAATAATTAAAAGGGAAAGTCATCACTACTAAACTATACTTTTTTTTTTTCTTTGTTAGATTGAATACAAAAAACGTGGAGAAGCTGGTGTTGGCGTAACCATGCTGGGACGTCCAGATATAGAACTGGCAAAGGAGGTGTCCAAGCTAACTAGCCAGGTAATGATAAAAAGTTGGTGAAACTCTGAAGCAGTGGGAGAAATGAGACATGATATTAACTTATGGAGTAATGCTAATATTGGAACTGAAATTATTTCTAGATTAGGGGATAAGGGAATATTTTAAAACGAATGTGTTCAAGTAAAAATTAAATCACAAGGCAAAGTATTTCTTTACTAAATAAACTTTTTTACCGATTACTACATGTCAGTGATGGAGGTATAGAATCTCGTTAAAATGATGCCATGACAAGATATTTTAAATACTAAGGCTGTGTTCTCTTTTTTTTTTTTTTTTTTTTTTTTTTTTTTTTTTTTTTTTTTTTTTTTTTTTTTTTTTTTTTTAGCGTTTCTGGGTATTGGCTTTAAAAGAAGCAGCCTTTTATCTATCTTTTGTTATCCATCCTTTATGTGACAGACATTCAGTTTCTTTCAGCCACTTTCTTTTTTCTTTGTGCCTTTAAAAGAATCTTCTGGTCTGAAGTTAGTATGTTATATTTATAGAAGCTTGCTTACTCTTATACAGTGGTCATGTTCTCCAATCAATCTGAAGCACATGCTTGCTATTTTCTGTGAGAAGTTTTTCCACCAGGATCTGAGTTCAACTTGGTTCTTTCTCACCACTTCATGCTTTAATCCTGTAATTGTTTGCATTTCTGATCTTGCTTTCTTGCTACGCATTGTAGGCAGAATACCTCAAACGACATAAGAGAGGGCATGGAGCTGCATCTTATGATACCCCATGGATGAGAACCTTTAAGAAAGCTAATATGCTAAGTAGTCATGTAAGATAACTTTAAGTGACACATCTGGGAATGCCATTTTTATGCATCTTTCTCTTGCTTGCATATTATCTTACAATTCCAAGCTGTTAAAGGGGTTATGATGCACCAGTTGCACTGAATCTTTCTGTGTCGAAGATGTTGAACGTAGCAAAACTTGTGGGACTGCTCAGTTAGGTGTGACCTTTTTTTTTTTTTTTTTCCTCTGGAAAGAGAGTGCATGGGAATTTTGAGGGCAGGGAATTTGTGTGTTTCAGAAACACCACATGAAGCTTGAAATGTTATTGTGCCCTTTGTGTAATGGCTTTGAAACTTCCAGTGTTTTTAAATGGAAGTTTCCAATGAACTCATGCAATGTGAGAACTCGCCTTTTTCACCCCAAAAAGCCTAAACCCAGACATACAAGCTTGAGCTAATTTTCATGAAACTGTACAGAAAATGGAAATACGTGTGTGTGATAAACCCGAACAACGGTTCTGTTCAGTAAGCAGTCATCCTGTATGCATAACATTCACACTTTCAGGGCTTTATTTTAACTAGTCAGACTTCTACTTAAACTTCATTCAAACTTCTGTCAACTTCATTGAAGCTCTTCTGTTTACATCGTGCTGCAATGGCATAACGGAAGCATGGTGTATGGCTGAGTCAGCCCCAGAGCCTCTGAGAAGTGTACCCGCTAGTGATTTGAGGGCACGTAGTTTCTTATATTTCTTACCATCTCAGAACCTTTGGAAAACAGAAGAATGATAGCTGCCATTTCAGTTTTGCACATGTGTTTCCAGATGGAAAAAAAAAAAAGAGGATTATGGTTTTTCCATGTCTAGCCACGACTGCTGCACGTAACTGTCGCATGTTTGAATGTAAGCCGCTGTGTTTGTCAAGAAAACCAAGAATCTTTTCAGTAGAACCGAGGATTCTTAAGCTGAACAATTGAACTACAAGAAAAAGAAGAAATTATGTTTAATCCCATTTAGCGATAACAAGATCCTCCTCTGCGTGCTTTTGTCCAACGCCAGCCAGTTCTCCTCTCAGTCTTATAAACATGCTTTGATGAGATTATTTTAGTTCTGACAGAAAATTAACTACTGTAGAGGCAGAAAGGAAGAAAAGAGTAATTGGCATAATCTTTAACTTCTTTTTTCTTTTACATATTTTTTTTTCTCATAAACTTCTTTTTAAAGCATTATGTCCAGTTTCTTTATCTACTTGCCTCTTTTAGTTGTATTTCATCGCCTGTCTGGCATGCTTGCTTTTAATTTTGCATAGATCTTCCAGTAACATTTCTTCTGGGCTTAAAAATAGTGAATTTTCTGGCATGATGGTCTGCTCTTGATCATATATTGCATAGCTTGCAAAATTTAACATATTCTAGTATCCTTCTGCTTGTTTTTAATTTCTGTGAGATTAGAACCAATACTGATTCCTTTATGTCAAAAATGCTGATATTCTTTGTTTTGTTACAGCAGCTATATAATGTGTGGTTGTGCCTGTTTCACTGTGTGTTCTGTCTGAAGGCTGGCATATTTTGCAAAGCAAAAGAGCAACAGTGCTATCCAGCATGTGCTGTATGGACAAGAAAATGACAATGGAAAGAGTGAAATGTGATTGTGGAATGTGATTTAATTCTGCATTCAATCATCTTTCTTTTTTTTACTAATATAAAATTATCCATTTACATTTCTGGAATTGTCATTAAAAAATATGTAGCATGAGTCAGCTGTTCCTCAACTTAGGTATCAGTTCTTCAGTAATTTATTTCTTTCACTTCAATTTTGACAAATATATTGCTTGGAAGATCAGATATATTTTTTTTTTTCTGAAGAACAATTAGTACTTTTTTTCCTCATTGGCCAGAGAACTATATGTTCTTTATGCTTTTTTATAAGTATTATCTTGGTCCTGAACAAGATCAAGTTCTTTCAGAAAGACTAATGATGGTTGCTCAGTTTTTGTTCTTTAGACCAGGGATGGGGGTTGCTAGCTTATTTAGTATAAGATACCTCTAAGGAAGTGTAGATTGGGAAATGGAAGAAAATACTGCCTCACTTGTTTCCAGACCAGGCAGAATCCTACTACAGGGAAGACATGACAGATCATCAGGATTTTTCTACTGATATTTACTCTAATGGTACATACTAACTGTGGGATCCATTTAAACAAGCCGGAACTTAAGCTTTAATACTTTGAGTTTTTCTTGCATTCTTCTGAAACAATTTTATGCATCTCTGGTAGCAAAAAAAAAATAAAGAAATAGTGAGGAATTAGCATTTAGCTGCACCCACAGCAGTGGCATGGGACAAATAATGATGGATGAAGGACTTGCCCTCATTTAAGTAATTAGCAAAAATGTCATTCCTGTTGACGTTTCTGTGCCTCCAGCCTGGGTCTGCTGGATTGTTATGGCTTAGACCACTATGGTGGTTTACCTTCCTGATATTAATGTGGTTTGGAAGTGTTACCAAGCCTCTTGTGTAATCTAATTCCTAGTAATTAATTGCATCACTGTTCTGTTTATGATCATTAGCATCCTTCTTTATCTCTGATTTATACAGAACACAATATGCATATGACAGTATCTATAAAAGTATTCAATATATTGCCATCTTCAGTGCTCGTGTGTCTTGAGGCAGTTTCTAAAGCTCGTATTTCTCCAAGTACATTAAAAGTTTTTAAAATACTCTTTGTATTTGTGTCGGGTTTTGTACCTTAGATAAAAGCTACCCTATTTCACAATGCACCGTTCCCATCAATCGGCAAATCCTTCACCGTTGAGGGTCAGAATTCAGCTGTACTTTGTCAACGTAATTGTCTTGACTATGTCTGTTATTTTTACAATGAGGAGATATACTGAATGAAAAATGGCATGTGGTATTTTGTAAATACAGGTGTGGATTTTCTTTCCATGTCAGGTCATCTTTAAAATAGCCTTAATTGCAGTGGATGCCTTCAAGTTACTACACTTTTGTTCTTCTTACCGTCAGCATTGAAGTAGTAGGGTCTCTTTGCCTTCTGGAGCTAAACAAGTGAGTACCCAAGAACAGTTGTAATACCTGGTTGTTTTTTAATTTAGGTGAAGTACAAGGAGAATTTTTCCAAAGAGAAGGGTAAAAAGCCAAAGTATGATTTAAAGGAGGCTAAAATCTACAAGACCATGAAGGATGCTCACAACATGGCTAGTGAGGTATGTTTGCTTGTGCCTTTTCTCTAGGGAAATTAAAAGTTTCAAATTTCTTTAACAAAGACCTCCTTTATGATGTTATACATTCAACATCACAGGTTTTATTAGCAGTCTCCTTTTCTGATGTTGTTGGTCCTTTCTTACCCGCAGGTGAAATACAAGGCGGATTTAAAGAAACTTCATAAGCCTGTCACAGACATGTCCGAGTCGCTGATCATGAACCACGTCCTGAGCACCAGCCAGCTCGCCAGTGCTGTAAGCCCGTTCGCCAATCCCAGATCCATTCCATTTTCCCATTACGATTGATTCCATTCGGAATCAATCTCTGCTAACTGTTTCTGTAATGGTTACTCCCTCTGTTATTGTTCATGGGACATCACCTGGTAGTGAACTCTTCCTCTACTTTCTAATTATTCTTTCCTAGTTAACTAGCCACTTTGATGCAATTTTTCCTCTGGGAAGTGAAATCTTTATTAGCTGTAGAACTGCTAATATTTTATATCCTCTAATAATTTTTACTGGATTGATTCCTTATTACATTTTAACTGATTGCATCACACTAACAAATACTATTTTCTTCTTTTTTTTTACTTTTTCCTTTACTGCTTACTATATTTTAAATTTTTTTTTTGTCTGTTTTTTCACTTCTTGTTTACATTTAACATCCCCCTGTTGTAGATGCACAGAATTATGCCTAACAAAATACTTGATAATACTGAGAAAAGACAAAAATCATTATTGCCTGGTACAGCCTTTTCATGCATCCACTGTGTTTTCTTTTTTCTTTTTTCTTTTTCTTTTTTTTTAATCCTGGTTTTGAAAAATCTTGCAATCAAAATGGTCAAAAAAAGTTAACTGTTCACCCGCGTCTTTAGAAATTATTTCTGATACTTCTTGATTTTGTTTTGCTTTTTGTATTTCTAATTTCTCTTTGATGTTTCATTGAAGTGTTGCTTTGGTTGGACCTAAGAAGTAAATTTGCTGAGGGATTTTTTTTTTTATTGAGATGATTTTTGACACCTTCCCTTCAGTACCAGTACAAGAAGCAATATGAGAAGAGTAAGGGTCACTACCATGTGGTGCCAGATAATCTTGAACAGGTTCACCTAAGGGAGGCATCAGAACTCCAGAGCCACGTAAGTTGGTTGTGTGTTTCTCATTAACCCCACGCACTGAGTTCCAGGCTCCATCACCAAGGTCATCCTAGCAAATTCTCCAGTACATAACAATCTCTGTGCCTCCCTGCTTTATAAACACTGCACACCTGAGTAAACAAGTCAATGAGCAATATTTGCATGTTTAGAGCACATATGAAATATCTGTATGGTTTCTTCATTCTAGAATAGATCTCAAAGTTGTTTGTCTGTTGCATCTGGACTTTTTTACATAGTATAATACATTTATCAGGGTGATTTCATCTATAGAAAAAAGGAGATAGTAATTGCAGAAACTGGAAATTGGAAGAAGTGAGGTTGTTGCTGATGGTATATTTTCAACAGCTTTATCCATTCCAGCCTCAGGTGACAGAAAGGAGAGCTCTGACATTCTTCTTCTGTATACAACATTGCTTTAACCAAAATGACAACTACTGCTGCTATTAAACGTGTCTGACACTTTTTCCTTCTGGAGTATAGCAAATGGTGAATCAATCCAAAGAAATTCACCTCTGATTTGGTCTCTAATCCTCTCTATTCCAAGTATTTATTGACCTTAAAGCAAGAGAGAAATTACTGCTAGAATGCAAAGGGCCATAGTTAATTGTTCTGCTGCACGGCATGGAAGAGCAAAAAGGTTACATAGCGAAGGACTATAAGAAAATGGTTGCTAATCAGATTGTAGTTAATTAAAGTCACTACTTGTTGCTCCAGTTTGAGATCAGAATCTGTCTTGTCCAAAGACATAGCATTACCTCGTGCAGCAGGCTGACAATGGATGTCCTAAAGGCTGGATATGATCACTTGAAGCAAGAATATCTTCATCCTTGTGGACATTTTACTTCCCGGACACTCATGCACAGAATTAGTTAGCAGGTTTTCAAGCCCTGCCGCTAACACTCCAGCAATCCATTAACATGTCAACTGGCTGAACTCAACCAGGGTCCTCGGCAGCCTGAGTGCCTTCAAGTTAAATTTTTACAGCTACCTGTCTTCCTTCCTGTGATCAGCAATCTCTTGAAATTTGAGTTGACACTGCTTATTCTCTGCAACAGGAAATAAATCAGTAGAATTTTAGGCCGCACACGTTTTGCTGCAAGCCTGACCTTTGATTTTTTTTCATTTTATCATCAATAATATGGATTTCAGGAAGATAAACATTATTAGACATTCAGGTTTTTTTACTAGAGATCTGTTGACCAAAGTAGGCACGTACTAGTCGATGAACTGGTTCTTTGGTTATTTAGGAGGGTAACATTTTTCTTTTCTTCTCAGGTGAAATACAGAGAAAAGTATGAGAAGGAAAAGGGCAAACCTATGTTGGACTTTGAAACTCCAACATACCTTACTGCAAAGGAATCTCAGCTCATGCAGAGTGAGGTATGGTTAAAATCAATACCGATAGACTAAGGAAACCTTAATTATTTTTTTAACAGTTAAACTTTCACAGTGATTTAGACAATTATACTTTTGTCTTGTACATGCTGATAGACTGAGAAACTATAGCTAAATCACATTTATTTATATTGGTTATGAAATACTACATTTAAAATTCGTGAAGCTTTCTTGTGTCATGATGAAGTGTACGTTATCTGTAATTTTTCATCAAGAAGGTATCAGTAAATGAAGCTTAAACAAATCCTCGAGTCTTCAGAAGAAATATAATATGAAATGTATTTCCCTTAAACACTTGCAACAGGAGTATAGTATGTCTGTCAGTTATCACAGTCCACAGAAAGTACTCTGGTTATTCTTTTCACCTCAGAAGTCTGTTTTTGAGAAACCCATTTATTTCCTGTTTGTCTTTACCGTCATACTGTTCTTCCCTGACTTGTCTTTCTATTTCCTCAAGCAGTTATTTTCTGTTTGTTTGAAGTATAATCTTGTTCTGTCACAGTTGAAGGCTTATACATGCTGAAAGACAGTTGTATAAGGCTGTTAGTCGCTATGTTTGAATGATTCCATTGAATGTTTTCTCTGTATATACAAATAAGTAGGACGAGCAAAAAAGGCAGTCAGGTCATATTTCCAATGGAAATAACTAAAGTTTCGTGGGCTTTAGTAGAGACAGGATTTATTCCTTTAGGTGCCTGCAGTGCTGACTGTAGCAGATTGTCATTGTGACGTTAATACCAAAGCACTGCTCCCTCCTCCTGGTAGTTTTGAACTTAATTAAAAATAATGTAATAAATATTTGCTATTTTGCTTTTTTTCTTCTTACTCTCATTAGAAAGAATATAAGAAGGACTTTGAAGAGTCCATTAAGGGCAGAAACCTTACTGGCTTGGAGATTACACCATCCTTATTACATGTCAAATATGCAACCAAAATAGCAAGCGAGGTAGCGGTTATTCTGTGCTTATTTCCTCTGTCGAGTTAAATAATTCCACTAAGTATTCTAAGCAGCATTTCTTCTTCACCACTCCCTTTTTCCTAACCATTCACATTCAGCATGTTTACATATATTTTGTGTTGTGATCTAATTTGTTGTGGACATTATCCGTTAACTGTATTCGTATTTACTGTGTCCCTTTCTGACATTCGTCAGCATAACTGTTCCGTAGCAGGGTGTATGTGTGTGCCTTTGCAGTTCACCTTGAGCAATAATTACTATACTCTGTTCTGTTGCAGTAGTTCTTACATAACCCTGTAGGATATTCTTTGCTGTTTTGAAAAAAATATTTTTTTTTCTTTTGGAGCCTTTGGATTTTTTTTTTTTTTTTTTTTTTTTTGCAACTCCCTTTAGTCTGGCTTTGCAGTTTTGATTTAACTTCTTCCACAGAAAGAGTACAGGAAGGATCTGGAGGAAGGCGTCAAAGGCAAAGGACTCACTGCTTTAGAGGAGACTCCAGATATGTTAAGAGCAAAGAATGCAACTCAAATCCTCAACGAGGTATGTTAAAAATACCTGAGTGGATGTAACAGCCTTCAACTGATAAGTGCTTATTGCTGTGTAACACTGGTGTGAACTTTGTCATTCGCTAGAAACTCAAGTAGAAAGAAAAAGAGAATGTGTGTGAGTGACTGGGGATAAAAGTGGGAGCCTGAGCTTGTGACTGGACTGTTCCTGGCTTTGCGGTTACTGTCAGGAATATAGGTGGGAAACAGGTGCTGCAACCAATGGTCAGACCAGTCGAGGGCCAGACTAAACCAGCACTGTCATACACCAAGGCAAAGCATAGGAACCAGAGATGTCAGTTTTGTAACCTAGACATCTTGTTTCACATTGATCATCTAAAGGAACTTACGCTTTGAGGGTACGGGTGTGAGAAGGAAGAGCTGGCCTTTAGCGTGCTCCTACGGCAGAGGTAGGGCTGTTTGCTCTCGAGGTTTGAGCCATGAAGCGCACACTTCAATGACAGAATTTGTGTGTTTAATTGTGAGTGTGTTAGTAGCATTCCTGTTTTGTGGTGTAGTCACGAAACTACCTGAGCTTGCTAAAAGTATCGTGATCACATTGACAAAGTGTCTATTGCCTCCATCTGCAGAAAGAGTACAAAAAAGCCTTGGAATTAGAAATCAGAGGAAGAGGTCTGACAGAGCTGGCTTTGGAGACACCAGATTTTGTGAGAGCAAAGAACGCCACTGACATTGCCAGCCAGGTCTGTGCGAATATCTCATATATCACATCTGATATCTTCTTTAAAAGAAAATTTATTAACAGGTTTTTTCTGATTACACCAAATGAAAATTGTTGTTAAGATACGATGAAGGCACCTGAATGTGTGCTTTTCCCAACAGATCAAATACAAGCAGTTGGCAGAGATGGAAAAAGCCAACTACACCAGTGTTGTCGATACTCCAGAGATTATTCATGCCCAGCAGGTCAAGAACCTTTCAAGCCAGGTATCTTGAGTGAAGTGATTTAACCATTGCTCATGTGGGAACCTTGAGTGGATACTAATTTGAGGCACCTAAATAACTACCTGCACAACATCCAGGAGATACACCAGAAAAACAAATTTCTCTAGAGCTGTAATGTGGCATCTCTTATTCTGAAATTCCATTTCAGTATTGAAATTAATTTATTTTAATACTGCAATTATTTCTATTGTTTTGGCAGTACCAAAACTAATTTTTTCTAAGTAGATTTAGATTCATTTCCCTACTCCTTGAAAACCTCATGCTCAAAATAAATCTTACACAGAGACATAATCTGAATTTATATCAGACACAGAAGTAATCACATTGCCATAAAGGCAGGCATTATGCAACAATAAGTAATGCCAGGTTGTTTATTACTGCTTTTGTATTAATGGATTGTATTTTGTATTTTCTGTCAGAAAAAGTATAAGGAAGATGCAGAAAGGACCATGCCGTACTATGTGCCTGTCACAGACACACCAGAAATGCAGAGAGTCCGTGAGAACCAAAAGAACTTTAGTACAGTAAGTGTATAAATAATAAACAATGTTACTGTCAAATAATTTAAAAAAAAAAATCAGGTTTTCATTTAGTACGGTTCTGATACCACACTCTAAGCCCAACAAGGCTGCACTTATATTCCCAGGGATCTGTGGTTGTCAGTGGGACTGCGCGCAAGAGCGGACAGTCAGTAACAGAACTCCACAGTCTGACTTGAAATCTTTAACTTACATTGTTGAGACTTAATCGCTCTAGCTACAATCTAGCTTCTTTCAAGATTTTTTAAATGAGGCTCATTAAGGATCTCCTGTTGCTAATTTAAATGAGAATACTTGTACTGTGGTACATCTTTATATAATTGATTGTGATGCTATAAGGTGTACTTGGAAACATTTTTTTTCTCATCTTCAAAGAAAACTCTGAGTAAATTTTTATGGCATAGAGTCAACATTTGATGTTTTACTTTATCTTTTTCGATAGCTTCAGTATCAGTGGGACCTACAGAACAGTAAAGGAAAAGTTACGGTTGTACAGGACACACCGGAAATGCTGCGTGTGAAAGAAAACCAGAAGAATTTCAGCTCGGTATAGTTACTTTCTTTTTTTCAGTATTCATTCCAAAAAATACCGTTTATGTTTTATAAAATAATTATTCTGGGCCCTCTTCTTGCAGGTACTTATATTCTTAACCTGCTTAAATGTGTATTCTTTCAAACGGAACCAATTTTAGCCTAAGTAAATTTAGCCGGTTTTTGTGGAGTGCCCTGACCGCACTCTTTCACAGGTACATAGCTGTGACACAGTTACACAGTTAGCCTTGTACTTCAGTTGGTGTTACTGGTATCCATCTTTCTTTTGTCCTGTTACCACGTAGTGTATTTTTGTTGTGTGGCAACTGTCTCCTTTCAGTGCAAAGTGAACTGTCTGCCTGATTTGTTTCCCATTTCATGTGTTACCTTGAAGTGCCTAAAGTCTGCCCTACCAGTTTCCCACCGTTAGCATAGTAAGTAACTAAGTGGAAGGCATTTCTGTAAAACATAATAAAACAAATGAGAACAAAAGGAACAAATTAGAACAAATACTAGGCTTCAGCCCTAAAATTAGCCTACAAATGTTTTGGCAATAGGGAAGTGACTGGAGAGAATGCTCCGAGTTGGTTTTCAGCCTGCCCTGTTGTGTACAAATTGCTGTCGTGAGCCTGTATTCACTCCCTAGAAGAAATAATGTGTTTTGTATGCTTAACCTTGTTGTCTTCATTCTAAATGTTAAGATTTTATATAAAGAAGATATTGGAACTGGAACTACTATTGAAAAGACACCAGAGATGCAGAGAGTTAAACGAACCCAGGATGCAATTAGCTCGGTATAAAAGAGTTTATTTTTAATAACTACCTGTGCTAATTCAACTTGAAATAATGTTTCCCCCCTTCCCCCTCCCCCTTATTTCTTTAATTGTTGCTAACAGTGGTTTGACAATAATCCATCCAGCTAAGGGTTACTTTCTAAAAGGTTTTGCCTATTCTTGTTACTTGAACAGTAATCTTCCTAATTATTAACATCCCATTTGTTACTTACAAACCATTTCTAAAACACGAAAGCTCTTGCCATAATTTTTAATCTCATCCCAAACACAGTTTATTTAGCATAGAATCAAAGACTCATTTAAGTTGGAAGGGTCTCTTGAGATCTCTACTCCAGCCCCTCAAGCAGGCTCAGCTGGATCAGGCTGCCTGGGACCACGTCCAGTCGAGGTTTTAATATCTCACAGGATGGAGACTCCACAGGCTCTCTGGGCAACCTGGTCTGACCACCCAGACAGTAAAAAAAAGTGTTTTCCTGTGTTCAGATAGAACTTTCTCGTTTTTAATTTGTGGCCATTACCTCTTGTCCTGTCACTGAGCACTGCTGAGAAGAGTGGCGCTCTCCTCCCTGTTCCTTCTCACTGGGTATTTGTACGGATTGGTAAGTTCCCCCTGAGCCTACTCTTCTCCAGGCTGGCCCAGCTTTAAGCCTTTTCTCATATCAAAGATGCTCCTATCTCTTACTCATCTTTGTGGCCCTGCACTGAGCTTGCTCCAGGAATTCCGTATCTTTCTTGTATTTGCAAGCCCAGAACTGGACACAGAACTCCAGATGTGGCCTCACCAGTGCCGACTAGAGGGGAAGGGTCACCTCCCATGACCTGCTGTCAATGTCCTCCTTAATGCAGCTGAGGATTTTGTTGGCTGCCTTTGTCATAAGAGTGCTTTGCTGGCTCCTGGTGAGCTTGTCCACCAAATCCCCAAGGTCCTTCTCTGCAAAGCTGCTTCTCAGGCAGCCCCCCCAGCATGTACTGGTGCCTGGGGTTATTCCTCCCCGGATACAAGGCTTTGCATTTCCCTCTGTTGAACTTCAGGAGACACCTCTCAGCCAATTTCTTCAGCCTGGCAAGGTCCCTCTGGGTGGCATCACAACCTTTAGGCGTATCGCAAAACTGGGAGGACTTGCTATCATCTGCAAACTTGCCGAGAGCGCGCTCTGTCCCAGCAGGATGGTATTGAGCATTGGCCCCAGTATTGACCCCTGGGGTTCACCGCTGCTGACTGGCCTCCAACTGGCCCTCGTGCCACTGATCAAAATGCTGTGGGCCTGGCCGTTTGGCCACTTTTCAGTCCTTGTCACTGTGCTCTTACATAACCCATACTTGCCTCCCTGTGAGGATGCCAGGGCAAACAGCATCAAAAGCCTTACTAAAGCATGTCTTGTAAAGCTTTTATATTCTATAGGAACTGTAACACTTTAAAATTGGAATAATTGTATGTATTACTTTTCTTTTCAAATTATAGACCTTTTTCACGCTTTTTTGAGTGCTGACATAATTTCAGTATAAAAGATACTAACGTTGCAGCCAATTTGTTCCATGCATTGTTTGTTAAATATGTTCTTGTGAAATGCTGTTCTCTTTTTTTTGTTATGCTGCAGCAGAATTGCAAACAGCACCGTAATTGTTAAAATGTCGTATGATGACTCTCGACTTTGAATACGATAGATTTTTGCGAATCAACAATTCTTCAGTCACTGGGAGACATACCTGCGTCAGCTGTGCTTTAGTGGCAGTCCTTTTACTTTTTTCTGCTGTTTGTGCCTTTCAGATTAAGTACAAGGAGAGCATTGGCAAAGGAACTCCCATTCCTGATCTCCCAGAAGTGAAGCGTGTCAAGGAGACGCAGAAGCACATCAGCTCGGTAATGGCCGCTATTTTCTACTTACCTATAGACTCGTGCAGAGCTCAAGCGACGAGCTTTGGTAGTGTTTGTGGGTATTTTTTGTTGAAAAGAGAACAGATCTCTCACATCCTTATATTCAGCAGCAGGAAGTTCAAATATCTGATTTTCACAGTGATCATTACAGTCAGCCACTTCCCTGTGTTGCTTCTGTGATTTTTTTTCTAAACACAGAATTAGAAACAAAAAATACGTAGGTGATGTCTTACAATTAGTCTGAAAAAAGTGGATCAGCTAGAGAGAACTTTGTGGAAAAAAATAACTGGAGCTTTTTTGTAGTCACAAGACATAGTGCTAGTTATTAGTGGAAACAGTCCCTGGCTTTCCTGTATCTAGTGAAGTCTGGACTTTAATAACCACAACGTGCTCTCCTGATTTTGAGCCACTGCTGCTTTACTTTGATCTCTGCACGCAGGATTGAGGCAGGAGGTGGTCCTGTGATGACTGGTGCCTCAGGTGTTCGCTGTACAATGCAGAGGAGCAGTGGCACCCGTGTAATCAGTATGTTATGATTTTCAGTCCTGATTTTATAGGTACCGCTTCTCTTTTGAGCTGTTTGTGACACTGATGGTTTTTACCACTCATTTTGCAGAGTTGAGTTGTTTTTTCAAATGATTCTTCAGATCTTCTTTTACAAATTTTGTTTTCCCTTGCTGTGAGTGCTTTCTTTTTGTAGTTTTTCATTGTTTCAATGACATCAAGCAGTGAAAATTTTTGTTAGCTGTTTTTATTGCAAGTATTATACTAGTTGCAAGAAGAACCACGAGCGCATTTGTAATGTATTTCTACATTATTAGATTTAAAACCAACGCAAGCGTCTCCTATGCAACTCCTTTCATGAAAAATGCAATTTTTTAAACAAACAATTACAGGTTGAGTTAAATCTAATAATATGAGAGCTAAAACTCAATTGTTTTTCTTACTAGAGACTTAAAGTTAAATAGTGATGTTCCAAACAAACAGTCACAGAGATCAAAATGAAATGGAGCCCACAACTAAGTATTTTGATGTTAAACAGGTCCATAAAAGGTTCAGCTGTTTAACACCATTAAAAAACCTCCAGAAGTGTTGACTGCCTGAAAAGTAATACTATCACATTTCCTAAACTAAGGTGAACACGAGAATGTACCTACCTTTCATGCCAGCTCAGCAGAATATTTAAACTTGTGTCCTACTCTAGTGGACATGAAGTGCTTTGCTGAGCTGGTGGCTGTATTTAAAAGATGCACACTGACGTAAAGAAATGGTGCGTGTACATATAATCCCAGATTATTCTTACCTGTGAACCTGGTAAACTTTCTACCCAAATGTACTGCAGCTGTGGAGGGAATATGATTTGCTCACCGTGCTGGGTGCTTGTGTTCTGCAGGTGTTGTACAAAGAGGACCTAGGGACAGGTATCCCAACACCCCTCACTCCAGAGATAGAGAGAGTCAAACGCAATCAAGAACACATTAGCTCGGTATTTACAAAAAAAAAAAAATTGTAACAACTTATTTTTGCATAACACCCTAACATATAATCTGTTTTTCTTCACTAGTTTAGAATCTCACCCTGCTCCTGTCTTTTCCCTGGCAATATTTTTAACTCATTTATATTCCACCTTTTTGTGCTTTAACTTTTTTTTTTGGTGATTTTAGAACTTTACATGCATTTCTCTTAAGAACCAAGACTGGAAGTAAGCTGTGACATTAACATGGTGTTTCTCTCCATGTTTGTTTTATCGTAACCCTTCCTCTTCTCGTAGCTGTAGTTATGTATTTACAGAATAATCAACCGTCAGCCCCTTCCTTAATATTAGCCTCTAGAACAAGTGTGAAATTAATTAAAAAGCCATCCTAACGTTGAACATAACTCACAAAATAGTCAGATTTAATGGTTTTGCCTGTGTTGAGTGCTTTTTTTTTTTTTTTTTTTTTCTTTTTTTTTTTTTTTTTTTTTTTTTTTTCCCCAATTCCCTGTTGCCACACAGGTGGTGTACAAAGAGGGGGTGGGGATTGGAACCCCAGTACCTGTAACTCCTGAGATGGAGAGGGTCAAACGCAACCAAGAAATCTTTAGCTCGGTATTTTTTGTCATTTACAAAGAAGTTCCCTATAACTATTTAACACTTGTGAATTTTCTGCTCTCTCTAATTAACTTATAAGCATAGAAACATCCCTTTTCTGCTATGAAAATTTTTAGTCGTTGTTAGTTTTATGTATTTATTTTTAATTTTTTTTTTTTATAATCGTAACGCTTGACACTTCATGTCCTTTCATTTTTAAAGCTTTTTTTTGGTGAAGCTTAAGATATTTTGCATTTTTAAAAAGCACTGGGTTTTTATTTGCTTAGTTCCCTTCCTCTAATGCTTTATTCTGTTGAAGCATAGCTAAGAGTTAGGATGCAGTATTGCCTGCTATCACGTGGCTTCCTCTAAATTTATCACTACTGTTAACTGGTTTATACTTCCTATTTTTTCCTGCTTTCTAGTAAATTTAGTGAGCATAAAAATTGTATGAATTACCTCTATCAAATGCGTTTTTTGGGGTTTTTTTTGGTTTGTTTTGGTTTTGTTTTTTTTTGTTTTGGTTTTTTGTTTTTGTTTTTTTTTTTGTTCTTAACTTTTTTAAACTTCCATGTTACCGTATAGGTCTTGTACAAAGAGGATCTGGGGACAGGAACTCCAACTCCTGTCACTCCTGAGATTGAGAGAGTCAAACGCAATCAAGAAAACTTTAGCTCGGTATTTTTTTAATTTGAAAAGCAGCAATTTCCCTTTTAATCCGTGTTAAAATAATTTTTAACACAAAAAAAAATAGTCTGGTATTCTCCTATAATCAATTCACACAAGAATATCCTGTTCCCCGTGTTTTGACATTTTTCCTCCATAATTGTTACTTACTTCGTTTTGATTAGATCCTCTTACTAATGATAACTTCTAGATTTTGTGTTCCCATCTCTCTTTTGACTCTGAACATATTTTTTTCTTCCTTAATATCTACTTTTCCTTTTGTTAATCTCTTCAATCCTTGGTTGTTGTTTTTTTTCCTGATTTTACCACATGTGAAGACTAAACTGTTTATTGCCTGATGCAAATCCGTGGGAATGAGCTCAGGGGCTCTGATACGCGCCGGTGTAAGCTGCTGTGGTGTTTGTGGAGTGGGGAAATGAAATGGGATTTGTTTCTTTATTCCTTCTGCTTTGTATTTGATGCCTTCTTCCTTTAGGCAGTCCTTAATATTTCTGCGCAGCTAGAGAAGTTGGAAGCATAGGTTTGCAGGTTAAAAAAAATAAAAAATAGTAGGAATAGGATGTTTGTTGGGGTGAGGAAAGGGTCAGATAAGAGAGGCGAGCGCTAGGAATTGTAATTTCTCAGGTACCATTTTCACACGTGCCCCTTTATTGTGATTGTGTCTGTGTCCTTCCCGTGAGAAGCAAGCGAGGTTCTGTGATGATGAGCTCTGGGCAGTAAGTAGGGTTCCACTGGGGGGATGGATGCCTCTTCGCAAAGTTGTGCGTGTGTACGGAAAAACTTCTCGGAAGGCGCGTTAGGACCTGGACCTCCAGTGACTCAAGTACGGTCAGGACAAAGTTTCCTCGCTCCTGGTGAAAAGACAATAATATCATAGAATCACAGCATCATGGAACCTACTTCATTATGGTTTGTGTAAGACTTGAATCTTCTAAATACTCACCAGCTTCACGTGGCCGCCTCGAGAAGCACGTAACCAAGTTGGACGGGTATTCTGGCGTTCTGGTAGCAGTCAGACTGGTGTGTTAGTGTGCAACTCTGGCTTCAGAAATTTAAACTAGTTTTTTATCTTTATTGATTTTTTTTTTTTTTTTTTTTTTTTTTTTTTTATTTC
>WHYT01016446.1:0-50628 GCA_009806455.1 Tetrax tetrax
GCGGAGACCGCGCCCCGCCCCTGAGCTGCGCGGGGCGGCGCGGAGCGGGGCGCGGCGCCAGGGGAGGCGCGGAGCGGGGCAGTGGCCCCCCGCCCCGCGTGCCGCGCATTCCGCCGCGGGCCCGCCCGGCTCGGGACACCCTGCAATTCTCCTTTTTATTTTTTTCCCCTGGTTTTTGTGTAACATCCTCCCCCACCCCCGCCGCTCCCCAAACTGCAGGGCTGACTGCTCTGAGTGCAGTAAATACTGTAGGTTCTAATTCTCCAGTTTTTTCTTGATTAGAGATGTTGGGGGGGGGGGGAGAACATCCAGCCAAAGCCCTCATTAATGCCCCAAAGCGGTATTTGGTAAGCAGGGGGAAATTCTGACTTTCTTCACAAAATTTTGGCCTAGGAAGTATTACACATCTTAGGCAACAGGACCGGGACACGTGGAGAAAAGGGGTTTCCAACAGCACTCGCTATTACTCAGCGTTGTTTACATTATTACATTTACATTACCCGGAGATGGCGGTAATCTACTTTTTAAGAACTCCAGAGTTACAATTCTGTCAAGCCACTGAGTTTCTGATTGGCAAGACTGCAGAAGACCTTCTGGCACAGACATGCATCATCAGGCATCTTTTGGTTTCTCTTCCTCTTTCTGGTCATACCGTGGCCCTAATCTCACACACACAAACATGACAGTGGGAAACAGCTGGGAACAAACAAAAAATTGCCAGGTAGTTCGTTACTGAAAGGCTGAGTAACACGGTGCCACCTGACAATGTTAGTATCTACAAAAGCCATAATCTTCAATTGCTCGGTTCCCTAGAAATAATCATCAAGTATTTTGGTATCCTCATTTATTGCCACCACAGATCAGAGCCCATCTGAGTACGGCCAACGGTAAGAAAGCATCGTCACTTGGCAGAACTACATTCTGCATAACTTTCCTTTTTTTTTTTGCTCTTTCAAGTCCTAAAATGGATCTCATTCAGTCTGGCCTTGGTTTGGTAACACAAGTTTAAGGGCTGGTAGTACTGGGTGAAAAGCACTGCAGCTGCATGGTGATCACTGCCGTTGAAAAATGTTTGATGGGCTAAGTTTGTACCAGCAGACTCAATGCCAGATCAGGGACTGTCTGTGCTACCCTAACTTTATGCTGGATCACAGATCATTTGTATTCCCACTGCTGGCATGAAGTTAGCATGAGGCTTAAAGCAAAGATAAATTCATATTCCCTGGTCTGGGTAAGGCTGTAGCCTCATGGCCACTTGAGAACCACATCAGCCGGCACCACTGCTAAAAAAAGCAATGGTTCCGCAATTGATTCTGGGTGAAACCTTTTTTTTTTCCCCGATCAAGTTAGTTTTCTTCCAGATCATTTCCTTTGTCTAGTTCAGCATGTGGCTGTGCTACTTACTGCTTGTTCCAGCGTAACAGTGGAGGTAGCATGGGAGCAAAAATAGGCAGGGGCGAGAGGATGGATCTGACTGCTTATTTTGGCAGCAGTATCAGATTATATTGGCTTAATATGTTCATGTACCTGTGGCTTAATTGATAGAAACGTAGCTGCATGCTCATGCCTTTCTGAGATGTACAGGCGATCTGTGCTCCGGTCTTACTTATTATGGCCCCATGCTCACAGATGCCGCCGTGAGATTCAGGCTGAAACACTGCCTTAAAGCAGTAAAAACTGTGACGGTGACAGGCCACTTCTGCTCAAATCTGTATTCCCAAATGAAAAACAGAAATAATATTTTTCTGCACAATGTTCTGGTCACCAAAGGGGTGACAAAGCTCCCATCTGCTACACCTACAGAAGGGCTTTTGTTAGCTGGAGATGCGTAGAGTGACCACACCTTCCCCTTGCTGGGAAAAGCTTTTCAAAACCCATCAATCATCCCTTGCTTCCTTCCCTCTCCTCTTCCTGCTCCATCCCCCAGGGAAGAGGCTGCAGGGATGTAAACACTCCATGCTCGAATGGGCCTCTCCTCGGTGGCTGTCATGTCAGGGAAGGCGCTCAGGAATATTCCAAAGCAGGATCTGAAATGCTGCTGTCCTGCCTTCTCTGCTGCCACGTCCCACAGCTCCTCGTGATTCGACACAGATTGCCCTCTCTTGGATTCACTATGTGACACATTTCCCTCCGCTACCATTACTCTCTTTCCTAACATATTAGGAAAACACATAACAACAAATACAATCCCATAAACAGCTAGTAGGTCACAATCAAAGGGTATCTGCTTATTTATTGTTGTTAAAGAAAAACAAATTACAGAATTTTCTGGGAAGAAAACCTTGATGTCCTGTCCTAAGTGCTAATCTACCTATCAACATTTTGTTCTTTTTGAAAGACTTGGAGTAATCTGTCTCCATTTTTGTCTCAAAAGGGGAAATAGCTGCCTTCCGATAGCTATGACAAAGTTATCAGGAATACAGAGCCAGACTCCTTACAGCAGCGTGGCTGGAGGGAAGGGGACCGCAGACCTAAATTGAAATGAAATAGTTTCAACAGACTGGACATAAGGACAGCCAGGCACTGCCCAGAGAGGCTGCGCAGTCTCCATCCTCGAACATTTCCAAGACCAGACTGCGTACAGCCCTAAGCAACCTGACCTGACTGATCTCTTCGCTGATGCTGCTTTGGGTTGGAGGTTGGACTGCAGATCCCCTGAGGTCCCTTCCAACCTCAGCCTACACTCATGTGAAAAAGCTGCTTTGTTCTTACTTCAGAACATAGGCAAAATGATTTCTGTGTAAAGCCTTGCATTTGAGATTAAGTTGATAAGGCTTGAGATAATTCCCTGGACTTTTCAGTATGTGTACAGTGATATATCAGCTCAAGATACTGAGAACAGGCCCCTACATATTTTCTGGGATGCCAGAGGCATACTTTGTTTGCAAAGAGCAGTCTCAATTTTACTCATTTAGCAATCCCAAAACTGAGACACCTAATCTATAAAATGTATACAGACGTGATAATTTAGATCATATTTTCAAGGACTTTATTATTAACTGTGTTACAACAGGTGTGAACAGACTTGCAGGTAGCCAGGCATCTTGCTGCTTCCAGTTATAAATGGCCACTTCAGGGCCACTTCAGTGCCTCCTGAAGATCCATTAGCCGAGAGGTGATTACGGGCACCTCATTTCCCCACCTCCACAGGACCTAGCAGACCTACGGGCTTTCCACCACAACGCTCATTTGCGTGAGGATCCATCCTCTCATCGCACCCAGCCATATGCGAAAAGACAAAAACCCAAGTAGGCAGAAGGCTGAGCCACAACAATGTAAAAATACTTTGAAATACTCTATGCAAGCCAAGGAAACAGTAGGCAGGGCTGAACTTTAAGAGATATTAAGCATTTCCTGAAAAGTGTTAATAATGGGGTAAGGGAAGCTAAGTATCATGTAGAAGCAGATTTTAAATTTTAGGCTTAAATTCATCTATTCAGAACTGAAAGCAAGAAAAGCATTTATAGCAGCCAAAGGAATAAAGTAACTTCACTACGTGGGAAGCTCCTTTAGAGATGAATAATAATAAAAACAATTAATTATGAGATTATTTAAGTATTTTCAGTACACAGGCAACTAAAAAAAAATATCTGTATCCTTCTAAGTAAGGACGAGAAGGAAGGGTCAGTAGAAATGGGGCACAGTAACACCATGAACATGCAAAAAAGCTTTCTAGATAAAAACTTCTGGTGCTTTTTTCTTAGAAAAACAAAATTATTAAGAAACAATGACTTCTGTGGAAGTATATGAACTACTAAGAGCGAGGTATCACACACACAATGAGAAGCCACTGTTTAAGAAAGCAGTTTTCAACAATAAGGAAAGAATCTCTATGACGATCACAACCAAAACAGGAAGACAAATAATCTTTTCCAGCTGTATCATTTCAAATATTGGTACCAAGATACCAAATTACTTATTCTCTAGATTAGAATACAAAAAAAAAAAGTGTCATTTTATCACTCATCATAAAATACCCATGCACAGTCCCTGTAACATTTCTTTTGATTCAAACCCATCAGCTCATTCTCTCTGGGAACCCTCCAACTTGTCTCTGATTTTCCCGTCACCTCTCCTGTGGGTTTTTTCCCTTCAATCCAACAGCTCTCTGTGACAAAAAGAGCAGTCCTCTGCTCCCTTTGGTGCACACAGAATGCGTCCGCTGTGGCCACCGGGTTTGAGCCTCCCACAACCCGTTTTCACTCCTCCTATTCATTTTAGCTTGCAGGTCATTCCTTCCATGCTTCCTTAAATGTTCTTGGAAGGACACTTCATAAATTGCACAATTACAAGTAATTGTTGCCATTCCTTCACTGATGACTGGTGTTGAGAATACGAAAATAGAGAGTAACACAATCTCTTGTTAATGCCATGTCAGCACTTTATATTATGGAATGCATTATTTATTCTTTGAAAGCCACGGCAAGATACTTCCTTATAGAAGCATGTCCACTGTCGAACATCCCCCTCCTAAATATACCCTGTATATTCTGGGAAGCACAAGTATGAAACAGAATTACTGTAAAGGATTACTACGTAACAGGAATTTAAGGAGGCTGCTCATAATTGGTAATTAAAACACAGGACAAAATGCAATCTTGATTTGTGAAATTAACTAAAATGACTTTAAGAGATCTGAACTCTGCCATTAGCCTGATAATGTTGCCAGACACTTGTTTGCAACTATAAAACAGTCAGAGTCTATAAACAGTTGCCAGATTTATTGTAGAACAAAATAATAAAGTCTGTCTGAAATGACAAAGTATATTTTTTTCTGCTTTGTTACTAACAATGTAGGAAATTCTTCATCATTATATTAAAATACATTTATGTTTTAAGCGAGACTACTAAGAAGAGCTTGCCATTTCAATACGCTTCCTTAGCTGTGTATTTTTTACATTTTGTGCAGAATACATTTACGGAACAGAAGGAGAAGAAAGTACTATTTTCTAGGAAACAATGATTCTACGCAGCTATTTGATGTTTATATCATTTACATATTTACATTTTAATACAAATATTAATAAAAGATGAAGCCAAATCTGGAAATACACAATTTTTTTTTTAAACTTAAGAATTAGCATGGTTCTAAAGTAGGGTTATATCTGCTGGTTTTCCAACAGAAAAAAAAGGCCCTTTCTAGCCACCATTTGTTCAATAGTAGTGTGCAGGATTTTTTTTTTTATTAAATTTTTCATCATATGGGCCAGGCTTGAATGGTTACTATTTTACTAGAATCTTAGAAATATGCAAGAAAATAAATCAAAAAACTCCTACAATTAAAATATATTTAAAGATTGAGAACAGTTAATGACACTGAAAAGATAAGTCATTATGCAGTGGTTAGAGTGGAAGGTCTGATCGAAAATCAGCCAGCCACTAATTTTATTCCTTTGTCTGTTGTTTTCTTCGTATCTAAGTCCATGAAATAGCTTCAGATTTGTCAGTGCTCTGAGATTATGGAAAAAAAAAAAATCTGACCCTTACCTAGTCTTTCCACATCTATAAAACGGGACATATACTTTGAAGCGTTGAATGAAACATGCACTAAATGCATTATCAGCAAATTTTGTTCCAGAGCAATGAGGAGGCGGTAGGAATCACAACACACACTATATCCAAAATGGCTCACTATGGAAAAAGATGAAAAAGGCAGAAAAAGTCACTGAAACTACAATATGCCAAAAAAGATGGAGTTATTGTCAGTAGTGCAAAACCAGGCTTGCACACTGCAGCTATGGGTTTCCAGAACACGTGAGGAAAATCCAGAGCGGGTACGGCCCTGCCCACACCGCTGCTGCAGACAGCAGGCAGGCTGGCAGGGCCGACAAGCCAGACTGGCAATTGTGCACGGTAGGTGTAGACGTGTGGATATCTTGGAACAAACCCACAAAACACAGCTCTTTCCAAACAAAGCTGTTGTCCTAAGATGACTCTAATTGCTTTTTTTTTCTTTCCCTGGAACGAAGTCCTTGTGTGTTTGTTCAACAAATACTAGTGGTCAAGTGAAGAACTGACAGCTCTACCTGCTGACATGCACTGTGCAAATTTTCCCTGTCCTTACACATATCCCTGTCAATTAACCTCGTTTCTGACCTGCAAATGCCTTTACAGTGCTCAAACTCCCCTGAGTACACCAACAGCACTGTACAGGCTCCCTGTGTCCATTTACATCATCTCAGTTGGAGTATGAGACACAAATTTCCATCTAGATTTCAAAGGGACATTCTACCTGTTTCAAAATTATAGCCTTTAACCTCTAAGTTTGTTTTATAATCACATATAAACAGAAATACATTTGTTTATAATATACAATCTGATTATAATGACCTAATTTAGAGTACGAAGGGAAGAAACAAGATCATGTGGCAGAAGTTAAGCAAATATTCAATAATGAGTCTGGATCTTATCTCATTTTCAATATCTTTAAAATAAAAGTATCCACATAAACCTTGATAGAATTGTTCCTAAAGTACCTGGTGTAGCTTACATCTCTGTCAGGCATTACGGGTTTCAGTCTGCCCACTAAGCTATAATTTTTTTCTTCCCCTAAAAATGCATGCTCTACCCCTCTGAGTTTTGAAATTCCATACTTGCCACATTTGTAGCACCTACCCAACACCAATATAACACAGAGCAAAACGATCAACAGATACATCTTCAGAATAAGTAAATTCTTCCTCCCATCTAAGTTCAGCGCTCATGAATGTCACCCACCCAGAGGTCATGGCAATGGAAGATCTCCACCAGCAAGGCAGCCGGCATCGGCAGTGGAAGGTTCCCTGGCCTTGCGACTGTAACTCGCAGAGCCTGCTCTGGGGGTGAAAGAAGGATGCAGCTCCTGCGGACACAGCCCTTCCCTGCAGGGCTATGGGATCCTGTATGTGAAGGTACAGGATGTGGCTGATCACCACAGACAGGTGAAAAGCAGGAGCAGAAGAGCAAAGCCATTTTCTGACACGCTGTACAGCCATCGGCTGCAAAGAGGTTTTTTTGCCACTTCAACTCTGAGCTAAACTAGCAACAAACTTCATTGCTATCCCAAGTCTGTGTCTTCACCTTCATCATTTCAGTTCCTGTTATTTTAAATGCAGAGATGATCTGAATATTTATGTTCAGTAATCAGTAAATTAATCAAGATGGCTAGGACAATTTATTTCAAGGAGTAATTCACAGTTATTTACTAATTGTTCTATACCAAGTGTCATGGGCTGGCAGCAGCACAAATCATGGTGGGAAAATATTTCATTGTGTCATAATTAAGCTTTATATTTATTTAGGTAAATAGATTCTTTAAGTTGTTTTCAACACATTCTCTCAACTTGGATTCAAAGAATCTATCAGATACTGCATAACCGTATTTCACAGGTCTGTTCACCAATATCAATGCTCATAAAAATAAGACCTGGAATGAAATCGTGGCCTGGTCAATAGGAGCTTTACCAGTAGGTCCCAGATTTCACCCAGAATGAAAGCACTTACACTGTGCTTTTGTGATCTACTGAGTGCATTTAACAGCTCAGGGATGCTGAAAGGAGGACATCTTCTGCTCCTTTCCACCCCTCCTGCTCTGAGCTTCATGGTTTCAAGCTCTTTGCTTGACTCTGTTTCTTTTGCTTGCTGATTCAACTCACTAATCCAGTGGAAATCTTTCTGCTTTTTTTTCTGCCATGACAAGGAGCTGAGCTGGGTCACCAGGGTGTCTAACGAGACCACCACAAGTTAAGTGGCAGGAGCACGCGGCTGGGAGAGGCAAGGTGGGGACGGTGTGTGTCCCCACAGGAGGAGGTGCTGCTGGCTGGGTGACTTCTCTCGGTCTGGGGCTCCCTCATGGAATTTTCCTCAGAACATTCTTCCCTGGTGACCATTTTTTTAACCATACATTTCCAGTCAGAGTCCAGAAAAGTGAGGTTATTGCACCAACCAGTCCCCAGCTATTTTGTGCAGATGCGCTGCAACCGAGTTGGGTGAGAGAGTTCGGATAACACAAGAATTAGGTTGAACTTTCGCCCCTGGTTCCAGGATTCTTTGAAGTTCTTCACTGCCTTGGCAACTCCTTCCCCTATCTTCCACTATTGCAGCTTCTGTCAGAGGCTCTGCATAGCCAGGATTTTCTCCATTCTGGGATCTTCAAAAAGAATTTTGCACTAAGCTCCCCGGGGACCGGATCTTCACAGTATTTCAGTGCTTGCAGTAGAACTTGCTGCACTTATTTCTGAGCAGAGCAAAACTCCCAGCAGTGTTTTCTCAGCGGGGCTCTAAGACAAAAAGGATTTCAGCAAATGGCTATGGGAACCTTCTAGGACTACTTACTAGGAGGAAACAGATGATAATTTTCTAGTGGGAGGCGAATTCGGATAATTTTCTCTATAGTATTTTAACACAAATCTATGCGAATGCGGGCCCTTGCATGCATATCAGGTTTTTGTTACCTGTCCATCCAAACTACCAAATAAACAACTGCTCACTTCAGAACCCAATCCAGTTGTCCCCTAATATGATCCAGAAGTACATAATAAAGACAACTGGGTACTATCATAATATTGCTTTTGACCTTAAGACACAATTTACACTTCAATATTCTAAAGACCACTGAAAAGTCTTCATGTGAGTATTTGTTTACGTAACGATAGCTGGAGCTTTGTTGTATTTTTCACAGTTATCTGTCAGATATATTGTTTAACCCGATTGGCTGAACTCTAGACCAAAATATGTTTGGCGAAGCACACACAAAATGATGTTTGGATGAACAGCTGGATTTTGGAGACCCACAGATAACATTGCTGCAGAACGCAGGCTTGGGTACTTTAGAAGCAGGGAGAGGTTAATGGCTTGGAAAGGCAAACATGCCTGCTTCTTACACCTTCATTGTAATCAGTTACTTTACAGCAGACAGTCTCATTACTATAAATTGCAACTAGAGGCACTTTTGCCTTGCAAAGGAATTCATAAAAACATGTCAGATCATGTCAGCTGAGGTGTTATATAAATCACATTCTGTACAAAGCGAAAAAATATATTTTGCATCCAAGAAATTTCAGATTGTTTTCTGAGGAGAGCCCACTGTTTCACAACTCAAGAAGAATTTTTATCGGAATTACAGACACCACTTAAAAGACATGTAAAGAAAGTTGAAAATCTAGATATGCCTAAATGCATCCATTTTAATCCCCTTGTTCATTCTATTTCCACTGAAGTTGCCACTTCATTCCAGAGAAGGGTTGTTCCCAATGCTGCCTCAGACCGTTTAAGCATACGCACTAACTTTGGCACTTGCATGTTCGCAATCTAGTGACATTATCTGGAGAAAAAGGATCATTCTTAAATCAACTATAAAGGTACTGACAAGAGGTACGAGTAAAGAAAAATCCTCAAGTTGTAATACTAATTTCAACTGCAGGCTCCTAACACCAGTCGCTAAAACCTGTGAAAACTACTAACTTTTTCGACATTACTAGGTCTTAAGCTCTTTTTTTAATCTATGTCAGTATTCGGTAACCTGAGAAAGAATGAACCCTTTTTCCTAGCAACGACATACAATATGACAGTTCATATGAGTAAATCATGTAGGCACATGATTTTGCAGGAACCAGGCCAGAGTGAGAAAAAGGCAGAGAGCTGTATTAATCCCTTGGATGAGTATATGCAGTGGGCTACGCATTGCCTACACCAACAGATTTGACCAAACTGTTCTTACTCACAGATTGGAAAAAAAAAAAAATAGAAACAGCTAAAACTTTGAGATATAAATGACTTAAACTGCAAAATAAGAGTCCAATCTGAATCTTCATTTTTAAAATGTAAACAATAAATTACATATTTTGTATCAAAACACGTAATATCTGACCACAAATCTATTCGAGCAGAATCACACAAAAAAAGTAACTCATGCTGAGCTTCCTTATTGTAGTTCTTACTAGTGTCATTGTAGAATAAAGAAAACATCTGCTTATTTTCCTTAAAAAAATCACGTTAAATCTTTCAAATGTCACCAACGTAGACAGTCTTTAATTTTTTTAACAAAACAAAAGGCAGTTTTAAATAAAATGAAAGGTTAATTCTAGAAAGTATTACCATAACATTTCCATTCAAAAAAATACATCTTAACATCTGTATTTTAGATTCCTTGGTTACAATCGGTTTAAATGCTTTAAATTGTCTAATTACTGATTTTCTATTATGTTTGGCTTATAAAATTCAAGAATTTAATCAAAACTGTGCTAGAACTCCTTTGTTAAAATGTTAAAACAGCCAGGCAATGTGCCTGTCATTAACTACCAGCTACTTTTTGATTGTCAGTGTCGATTGCCTGCCAGGCAGATGATCCTACAATGGAAATTATTTTATGATACCTACCTAGAGATCTGAGTTTGTGCTGGACTAATAGACTGCTCCTTGCTCCTTTCAAGAACTGTAAACTATAAAGTAAACATACTGAAAAGGAAAAAAAAAAAAAAAAATCATGCCTTTTCATGCTGAGAAACTCCAGGCTTCAGATGACGCATAGTACTTAATGCTATTTACTGCACCACTGTAATTATTTGGTAGCCGATCAAACTAATAAACACAGCATTTGGCAGAGTGGGTACTTGTTGTAGTGAGTAGATGTGAGCTCCTTTTTTTTTTTCACTGAGACTTTACTACTCCCTTCGTATCAGATCTGATTTAAGAGATGTCTCTCCCCGCCACAGCATTCCCTCTCCGCATCCATGCCAGCCACTTATTCCACCCTTCGGAGCAGACATTACCACACTTCTTAGCTGGACTGAATCAACTCTTCATGCGGGTGTGCTATGAATTGGAAAAGTAAACTGATACAGTTTAAATCTACAGATCTATATTTTCCCTAACAGGTTGATTTCCCAGTTCTGATGTAGAGAGCAGCTGTAAAACATAAGGGGCTTGGCTAGATTGGACACAGAGGCAGGAACTTCTAAATCCCAGCCAATAGCTCAGGGAACGTTGATATGCAGTCTGACTGCAGAGCCCTGACCAGACTCAAAGCTGAAAGCAAGCAGCTACTCAGGGTTTTACGTAGCAGAACATAAAAGTATTTTCATTTCAAGAGACTTTTACAAACACAAAATGTCCTTAGTTTTGTGTTCAGATCTCAATTAAACTTGCAAATGAAATAATCTTTGTTTAAAATCATGCTTTAGGGAAAGACACTGCAATATATTATATGCCTGTAAACAAACTAATAAAGCTCCACAAAAAGAAGGAAAATGGTGTGATGTATGCATCTGAATATCAATGGTTTAAAAAGCAAAGTGGATATGTTGCACATTTAACAAAAAGCTTAAGTTCACAAATTTCCTCACGTGTACGGCAAATCTTTCTTTAAAAGCTGAAATAATGGTTACAGTAACTTCCTATTCAGTCATTTCCTTAATCAAACCATTGAACTTTAATGTGAAATACAGCTATTACAAAACCAGAAAGGAATCTGAACAATAACAATCCAGTCAAATGGGCAGCACAATAACCATTGCGCACATCTTGTGATGTCAAGAACACTGGCTGATACTTTTTGGTCTGAATCAATTATGCTGTGATTCCCCGAGATACTAAATCAATTTTTAGGAAACTCTGTACTGGATCAAAGCTGCACTGGCCACGTGATGTGATACAGTGAATACTCATCACAAATGTGCTCTCTCTCCTTGGTACGTTATTTTAAAAATGAACTGTGTGTCACTTTTTTTACAAATTTTTGAAAGGTGAACATTTTAGTCCAGCGATATGACGCCTCATCATCGACTTAAACATCTGTACTGCTCTGTAACTGAAGATTAGCCCAACAAAGCAGACAGAGGCATTTTTTAGTCCCTTTTTGCCTCCTTTCTACTCCAACATCGCAATGCCCAGTGGTGCCCAAAATGCTGGTGTTCTCATTGTAAGCAGGCTCTTCCCCCTGGACAGTCACTGCATTCACGCCTGTCTTTGCCTCCCACAAATGATGTAAACACCCAAAAAGCCAAGACTTTGGAGGGAGCTGGTCAATGCAGCTCAGACACTACCACATCAGAGACAGTGGGTCTGTGCCCTTTGCAGTGCCAGAAATCTCACCTGGCTCAGGAGCTGGTGATCTCCGTTTAGGGGAGAAAGGGGCACAGGTGCATGGAGCTCCGGGCGCGCTGCAGGGACCGCTCCACCTGCATAAGCGTAACCCCCGCACTGCGCACGCTGCAGCAATGCAGCACGCGTGTGCTGGTACCTGATCTGGATCGCATTTGCGCTGCCAAGCCATCCCACGGGGCACGGATCTGGCACTAATGATCACGGGACCACAGTACTGGATTTGGATACTATTAGCTCTTTCCTGTTGCCCAGACAGTAATAACTTTGCGGGTCTCCAGTTACACAGCGGCTCACGCTCCGGGTAGGTGCGAAGGGTCACAGAGTCCCTGCAGGGAAGGACATGAGCTGCTTTCCAGGCTGGTGTAGGGTGCTGGGGCATAGCATCCTCCTGAAGACACGGGGCTGCTAGCCAACCAAAACTGACAGCATCTTACCTTTTGAGTGATCAGTAGGTCATAAAAAAATAAGAGTAAAAAAAGAGTTTACAGAACAAATGCTATTAAAATTCTGACATTTCTTATCTAGGATATAGATACTCTTACATTTGATCAGGATATTTTTGACTGGTATAATCAAAGGTTTTGCAAAATAATTGAAAATAGATATACACTGACTTTTCTTTGGGGGAGGGTCTTGTATATTTTACAGCCCTTACCACTGAAAGTGAAAGGCATGTTAGATACACGGAAATGGCTTGATCGGGTGGATCCATGTCTACCATATTTGGGTACTTAAGACTTTAAATTGGGCTGAAGAGACTGTTTAACTGTTAAGTGTAAACCTTGTTGCACAGATCAATACTCAATTAAATAGGCATACTAAAATTTATAATTTTTCCAGATATCACCATACCAGACAAAACCTCAGAATTAAGAGATTATTGTTAAGAAGACAATTATTTGTTCAGGCTGTGGAGTAAAATACAACAACGTTCTCTCCTCTGTCTCAAACAGGAGTCTTCTAAATCTTTCTCCTAGCTGATTTTATTCTCAATTGCTAAAAAAAAAATCCATACAGATAAAAATCAAAAAAAATCCCTTAATTATGCATTTTAAAGTGCGTGTTGTCTGCAGTTTGATCCAGCTCCCAGACAGTGGGATTTTTTTTTCCACGTATTCAACAGGAACGGTAGGTATCATGTTGCTAACTTCAACACTGCAATCTGATTTACACAGGCCAGCCCCAGAGGATAGCTACTGAAATCAGCTGGGTTCTTTTATGGGTACAAGATAAAACTGCACAGATAACACTGAAGATTGAGTGCTGGGGCTGGAGCCTGCTGATCTGTCTAATTGGCTGCACTAGATCAACCGAGGCTCCCGGGCTCTGCCAGCAGAACGCTGCACGGGCGCAGGCGGTGCCCCAGCACGCGCTGCAGGACCCTGCCTTACCTTGCGCTGGAAATGCCCCGCAGCAGCGAGCTCTGGATAAACAGAAACCTTATTTTCACAGGTGTGAATCCACAGTGAGGACTTTTTGGTCCCGTTTACAAAAATCTAACTTGGAATGAATCCTGGATTTCTGTGTTGCTAGGTGCTTGTAAAGCACCACAAGTATCGATGATCTAGCAATTAAGTAATAACAGCCATAACAACATTGCAAAATCCATATATACTAGATTAGTCCGTAATCCTGCTGGATAATATCATGCTAACCAACTACTTCTCCCCTGAAACTAAAGACAAATGTAGATGATATTGGGTAACATGCTACTATTAGTACTTCTTGTACCTTACAAACTCTACTAAGAGAAATATTTTTCAGTCATTGTTTAATAAAAAAACAGTGCTCTTATAACAACCCTATTAATCAAACAGACTGACAGACATACTAAGGCTTTGTTTGTAAAGAAGATACGTTATTAAAGGGAAAACAAATCTGCTTCTGGGCTGGATCTCCAAACAGACAGGGTTTTTCAGGTGATGGAAGTGAGTATTGTGCTGGGTCTCAGGCCTGATTACTTCCTGCAGGGATGGTTTTGTCATTGTGCCACCACCCCTCCCCTGTGACTTCTAAACAACCCAGGGTCACTGTGTCCTCTCTTTAATTAGTATCTCACTGCTGGAGGGAGGGGAGAATGTCAAGGAAAAAAAGAATGAGAAGACACTGTAAACAAAGGTCCTCAGGGGCATCTTAACAATTTGGACAAGGAATGGAAAAAATGCTCAGTTCTTTTGTCACTGGTAAAAAGGAAAAAACTGGTTGGGACGGGCAGAATTTTAATTTCAGTTATATAAATTTGGATAAAATAAAGAGAAATCATGCTATGAAAGAAACTAATTTTTTTCCCAAGAAGGCTTTATCATCCAGCAGATGAGTATATAATCTACATTTTACAAGAAAGCAAACTAAACTATTCTTCCAACCATAAAGCTGCCGAAGCCCTAAGGTATACTCTGCTTCCCTCAGCGCCATAACCAAGCTCAAGTGAAAGCAATTATTTTTATTTGCATTAAAAGAAAACTTCCGATGTGTATTTTTTGTACAAAAGTATTTGTACAGCAATGTCTGTTGCATTACTCCAATTTACACCTCTTTTCCACAGAAAAATGCAGATAATCAAAAAATAAAGTAAAACAGCATATAAAGCAATAAGGATACCCCATCACTTCACACTAGATAATTAACTTGCCCCGAAAGTTCTCTAGACTGATGAATCATAAAAATAGCAAACATTAGTAAAGTTAAAGACTGTCCTTATCAAATAGGAAATTTTGTGCATATGAACACACCAGTGAAGAGTTAAACCATGTACCATTTTTACTTTCCAGAATCCACAAAATGACACATAAGAGAAATTCTGCATATGTTTTGTCAGCTAAATACAGCCCAAAGGTCCATGCTTACATAAAATTTAACTTCTGAGAATTTAGAGTATTTTACAATATTTCAGATTACTTTTTTTCCAATTCTCTCCTGGTAAGTCAGGAAGTGAAATTTGATTTTAAAGCAAAACTCCTGCTGAAAGGAGGGTTTCTCTTTAAAGCTGATGGCAGAGAAGGTAAATGGCAGTTTGTCAGTCACTTGGCTAGCTATTGTAGCACATAGTAGGTGGCCTTCCCCCTCCTGGAATTTCCTGCTCCGAGGTAAGCCCTTAGGTTACTCATGCTATAAGTAAAGGGAAAGGGAAGAGAAACCACGGTGCTTCAGAAGAAAGCCATACATGCGAGGAGCTGCAGAAGAAACACAGGTTTGGAACATCCCAGTGGAAACGAGAGCCTCAAATTCAACCTGGAGCCGGCACACGCATTCCATCCTAGCGCCTGCTGCCTTGAGCATTTGGGAGTGGATCTTTCTCAAGTTCTGCTGTCAAGGTGGTCATAGTTTTACATAAAATAACAGAATGCTAATAGACTCTGTAACCTGTGGCTATGGCACTGCACTCACCCCAAATACAAGAGAACCGCACTCAAATCTTTGCCCTTATATTCTGCTTCCAAGCTCCCAAATGCAGAAACACATGCAAAATATATTCAGATCCTTAGGTACATACAGAACCAGGTATCAGCTAAGGACTTTACTGCAGTGCCCCAATGACTGACTCCACTGCTCAGCTCCTATAAGGATTTAAACAGTCTGTTCCTCTATTTAAAATTTAAATACAACTGGGTTTGGTGCGTTGTTCTTTTTGGTCTTGTTTTGAAGTCCTGGATCCTGAAGTCAGATGAACAACTGACTTATATCAATAATTCTAACGCGCAGCTTCAATATGTGGATGGTTTTGGTTTTGGTTTGTGTTTTGAAGCGCACGTACCCTGAGCGGTATAGTCACCACAAGGTGGGTTTCAGCTTCAATGGCATAAGTCTGGCTGCGAGCTGAGCATTATTCTGTGGTTTTAGTTTATACTGCAGGAGTGACACTTACCAGTACACAGGCTAGCTCAGTTTCTACCTTTGGATCACAGTATAAATATATCCAGAATCTCACATTTCATCTTAAATATATTTTAAAAATACAGAATACCTTCCACCACTTCTGTGTAACACTGCAGTGTTAAACTAAAGAACAGTCTGACTTTTATTTATTTATTTACAAAATAAGATGTAGCTTTTAAATACCTGCCTTTTTTAAATCAATCTCATTATTTTCACGACTGGACTTATGCCATTCATCAAACTTCCTAACTCCTCTCCTCTCCCACTTTGCACGACTACTGCAGAAAATTCTTCTTTGAAAAAAAAAAAAAAAAACAAACAATAAAAACAAACCCAGCAAACTAATGCACTCTCTGGGTGAGGGGAAATAAAAAGCACATTTGAAACGTATGAATTTTAGCTTTAAAAACATTGACATTGATTAAAGATTTCCATAGTGTACAATTTACAAGAAATTACCTCAGCAGGGTGAATGGATTTGGTTTCATAATCACAAAGTACCCTAACTCCATGGTATTATATTCCAAGAAAGCTTGTATATTAAGTTTAATTTCACTTTTTTTCAGGAAGTTATTTTCCTCAAGATTGAATACAGCTGTTAGCAGAGTTCACTGTTCCAAAAATGTTTCTATGCAAACTGAAAAAAAAAAAAAGAGATGTTTCTGGAGGTGAGGATTCACATCCTGATTCTGAAACACAGAACACTTTGGAGAAGCCAAGATCCACTTCCAGAAAATGTTACTAAAGAAACACAGTCTTCAAATATTTAAATATTAAAGAATGGGAGAAAGGTCCACGTAACACATTGGAGGATTTAAATGAATTGCTCAATCTTCTGACAACTCAAAGCTAGCACACTCAATGGTTTTACAAAAAGAAACACGATGGTAGAGGTACCGCTTCTTGTTTTCTTCCAAGCATTAGTGTTAAAAATCCACTTATTGGGGGGAGTTTAGTTTCATTTACTATTTCATCTTGATTCTTTTAATATACACAGAAATGTATGCTGGCATAGAGAACAGGGCCTCTGCAGAGGAAACGCTGCCAGCTAAAAACACAGGATGTAATCGAGACCACAAGAGACACATAACTCAGTTATAAATGTAACTATGCTGGAGGTATGGGAAAGAAAAAAAAAAAAAAACCTCCTCTTATTTTTCACTGCCAGTTTTAATTGTTTCAGTGACATTTTCCCACTCTTATTTTGTGCCAGTGTAATGAGAAGAAAAATAATCAAATCTAATTACTTTTGCAGCTAAGATAACTGCAGGATTCAGCATCCAAGAGTCCAGCCGATCGTTTCTCCTTGAAGCAACTCACCCTTTGCTCTATGCACATCTCGGGTGACAAGCACATACTCTTTGTGCAATTTAAGCTTCAGCAAAACACTACCTGGTCAACTTAGCCCCCAGTGCATAATTAGATCCTAGTAAAATTCCCTCAAAAAAAACCCCTCACCGAACCTTGAAAAATGCTAAGCAAACTAAAATTTATAACAAGTAGAAATACATAGTAACAATCAAACTCCCCATCATCTGCATCCCAGACACTCCAGCTTTCTGTTAGAGAACCAGGAAGTAAAACAGACTAAAAAACTAAAAAAAAAAAAAGCTAAACCAAGTGCTTTCTTTTCTACAACGTTTTCTCTAAAGCTATCAAGAGTAAGCAAGCTCCTAATTTTAATAACAAACAGTGTTCATCATAATACGGCTTAAAATTATTAAAATTTGTTTTTAATCGACGGCCTAAACCCGCAGGGCGGGGCGGGCCAGGCGGGGTGAGGGGCCCGGGCGCGGCCCCCCGACGCGCTGCCGGCCGCCTCAGGGCCGCGCCGGCTCCCTTATTGTACGTGTCCCGCGCTTCCTACCGCGGCGTGGGGCAGGCGGGGGCCGCGGGGGCGGGCAGCCCTGCCCGGGGCCCCGGCTGGGAGGGAGCGGTGCGGCCTCTCCGCCCGCCCGCGGGACTCGGCGGGAAACGGCGGCCGCCAGCCGGGCCGTGCCGTGCCGTGCCGTACCGGCTGCCCTCGCAAACGCTGGCTGAAGGACAGCAAGAAATGAATCCTGCCGCAGCCTCTGCTCCCAGACAAAGGGCGTGGTAACGGGTGCTGTGTCACTTTTCCCTTCGCTTTACGGAGAGCGGCGGTACCAGCAGGCTGACCAGAAAGACGGGAGGGTTTTAAAATCTTCAGCCTCCTGCAGCCTGTCAGCCATCTTGTTTGTCAGCTGTAAACTCTCCGAGAAGAACAAGCCCGTAAGAAAAGCTCGTAAGCTAAAATTACCCACTAGAGGGAGCCCATAAATCCCTGGGATAGGAAGAATAAAAGTATCTTCGATTAGGGAAATTGCGGTTTTACTTATTCGGAAAGTTTGTATATGATGTATTTAGAACGCTTCACCACCCACCCACAGCCTCCAGTGCTGCAGAGAGCTGCCTCTACATCGCCAACAGCCTCACTGACTCATCGCCATATATAAAGCAACCTTGAAGTTTTGAGGATATCACTGTTACGCAGTATTTATATAAACTCACCAGTTCATAATGCACTTCAAAAATAGCATGGAAGTCAAAGCTCTCCCTAAAATATTTTCAATATGCATATGCTTAGTCTGAAAGGCAGATACATGTGCGTGCACGTACACACACCAGCAACATGCAGATCATAAAAATTCATTATTTCAAGCCGAGCAAGGCTCCCCTGGCAGATGTGCTGGAAAAGGGAGCAAATTCTGGTTTTGCTAAAATCATCAGATATTTTCCCTCTGAATCCAGTAGGAGCAGATTTAGCTCTAGACTGGAGAGGTCCCTTCAGACTTCTCCAAACCATGGGCTCTAGGGTTTCACACAATTTGCAGGAATGAGGCAGATTTGGGGCCAGCCCATCGGCCAAAAAAAAAGCAGTTACGTGGGTACAATGCTGGAATGTATTTGTCAGTTAATTTCCATCCATCCAAAAAGCTCTTCAGAACCTTCACAAAGTGGAAGAGACATGTTTCACCTTTATCAAATGAACTAACAGCATAACTAGAAGTTTCTGTTTCTCCCATTCAACATTTCTCCTTAGGAAATACAGTTCCTACAGGAAGGGAAAAGAGAAAACCACTTAGCACAGTAAAAAGGTACTATTTGTGAAAATGGATTGGAGTCTATTCATATTGAGTTTGATCCTTTACTTCAATATCTGCTTTTATTTCAGCATCTGCTGAAATCCATATTATTACGTATTTGCTTAAAACTTTTGTAACAGATTGCTGATATGCTCAGAATATCATCTATCATTTTAATCAAGTATCTCTTACCCCACTATTACAGTTTACTACTCCTCAGATTCTAACCCATACAGTGATTTTGAACTTAGTTTCTTTCAACAAAAGGACTACAGTACAAACTTCCAAGTATCTAAAGCCAATACAAAAAGGGAGATTAAAACATACATAGTTTAAAGCTTGTCCTTTTGAGCCCCCTAGCAAAAAAAAGACACTCATGATAGATGGTCTAGTGATTAATATACCATGCTAGGGTGCGAGAGAGCTATATAGGTTCTGTTCTTATGCTACTGCCTGAATCTGCTGTGCATTCATTCCTCTGCAGTAAAATACACTGATAATCCTGGGATCTTACTTCAAAGGTATTTTGAAACTATCAATAAAAAAGAAGGCATTAATATTATTATATTAGAGCTATAGTTGTTCTTTATCTACTATAATTTTTCCATGCATACTTGAACATTTGAAAACTGTTACTGCATACACCTCTAGCAATTTTTTTACCCTTGGAATTTAGATAAGATTTGATGTACTTTGACCTTTTATTTGATCCAACATTGTTTATTAATATTGACTTTAAAGCAGTTCTGCTTCTGTACTTGTAGCATGACCCAAATAGTATAATAGCTGATAGTTTTGTCCATGTATCTTGTTACCTCTTGGGAATCTTGATGTTTATGACAATCTCTTTTAAAGTAGTTGACTCATAAAATATTTGGGAGACCCAATTCAATCTTTTTCTCAACCTAGTACTGCTTTTGATCTGTTCATAACGTAGAAGAGAAAGTAGAATACTTTAAAAATATTTCAAAAACTTCACCTACTATTGAAGAAAATTACATCTAAATGAAGTAAAACGTTACTGAAACATGCAATCAGTAGTTAGTTGACAAGCACTGGTTTAAGCAGGGTCAAGAAAGCCACTAGGTGGAATGATGTTTTGGTTCTTTATTTGAACTCAGGTCTTGGTATCTTTATCATTTGAGAACATCAAAACAGAGTATAAAGCAATGAGTTATATAGAAGTAGGTGAGTAATAATCTTTCAGCGATCATGGCAGAATGCACCTCACCCCTACTGATTACCGTCACCTAATCCTTACTGTAGTGTCTTAAGATCTCTGCAGTCAACATGGGAGATACAAGATACATTCCAGTGGAACACTGAAAAGTTCCTTGCACTGCAGACCTGAGTTGCGAACTGGAGACAGTACTGTTCCCTTCACACAGATTACCGTTCAAACTTTTATATGCTGATGAACTGGGATTAATTTAGTTTATGGCCTAAGAGTCAACAGAAGAATCTAAAGGATTATAGAGATAATACATGAGCAAATGAAAATGGTGGTGATCTGTTATCATATTCATGTTTAATTGCTGCTGGTTTTAACTGGGAGAAATAAAGGGAAACAACAGAAACCATGAGTCACATAGGGAAAAGTGACAATTTTCCATCTACCTTGATGAAGTGGTCTGGCAGGCTACTGCAAATATTATGAAATAGATAATGCCTATATGAAGTATGGAAAATGGAAATATGGAGGCAGTCATCAGAGAGCAACCTGTGCATTTCCAGCCTGCAAACATTCATAATGGGGATTAGATCTGAGTTAAGTATCTGACTGGCAAAAAAATATATATTGCTGGACCAGTCCAGATTTTTAGTTTAGACAAGAGAACTAGACATTGTGTTGACAGGCCAGCCTTGCAGCAGGAAAGCTGACCCTTGTCTGAAAGCAAATTAGGTCTTTCTTTACCTATAATAGGGAATGACACAGTTGCAGTATAGTTTTCCAAACGCAGTAGTCAGGTTTTATTTCTTTGAAGGTACAAAAGGGTTTTAACTGAATGGACGATTTAGGAATTGGAGTGTGAATCATAGAATCGTGTGAGTTGGAGGCGATCTTTAAAGGTCATCCAGTCCAACCCCGCTGCAAGGACCAGGGACATCTCCAACCAGATCAGGTTGCTCAGAGGAGTTCTAGTTCTTGCAGCGTTCTAGGACGTGTCCCTGCTGCTAGACTTACTACTGTTTTGGGTAGTCCTGGACCAGCCTTTTGCCTTGATTATTTGCAGACTACCTAAGCTATCAATTACCGGAAAGCTGGTGACAAGTAGGTAGTCTGGGATGGGAGAGATGTGGGATCTGACTCATGAATTCCCCATCCTCTGGGTAGTCATTTATTCTAGTGTTAGACTATTGAAGATTTGGTTTAGATTAAGATCTATTTGAAGACTCTGAATAACAGACACCTTATGCCCACTTTGTTTTGCTATAGATACTTTCATGAGGGGCAGGGTAATAACAAATCACAGCCCCTGTCCATCTGGGTTAGAAACACAGAGGAAAACCATGATTTTCAGCATACAATAATAAGACTCCTTGTTCTCTTGGATACTTGGTTCAGCTGTCTGGAGAAGGGGGAGGGAGTATTCACTACCATAAAACATTGGGTTTTTTAACACATATTCATATCTCCTTTTCTTTTTTTTTCCTTTCAGAGGTATATCAATAGATATAACCAATTCTAGAGATAAAATGAACGACTCCACAGTATCACTTTCTTCCAAATTCGTAGACAAGTTCACAGCATAAAATAATGCTGACTCTCCTGATCTATGTATAGATTCCCTGCTCACTTAGTCATAAAGAGCAGAAGTCAGGTCAGAGAGGAGGAGAATTATGGAAATAATTCAATACTGAATTGGAAATGGTGGTTGAATAGCAGAGACAGATTGGATTTAAAATGTTATCCTACAGTGGCTGCTATCCGAGACAGCTGTAGGATGCATTTTCTGTTCTTTGAGAAGAAAATGGTGCCTTCAGTTGCAGAATGCAGAGCTTTCCTGAGAAAAGTAAAGAACTTTGCCTCATGTCAGTAAAGATGATGACATGGATCCATACGAAAAGAAGACATTTGCATTAGCTATAGATTCTTTTTCCATTTCCCCCTGCCCCAGCCTGTGTGTTTGCATCACTGTGGAGCACAGAGCAGGGATCACTCCTACGGAGGAAGAGATTGTTGCTGGAGTCAGGCACAAGGTATTTCCTGAATTCATTATTTTCAAGTACAAAGTTCTGCAAGCCTGTTGTCTGCTCTGTCAGACAGCAATTTGTTTCCTTAGTATCTGAAATGTCAGATCTCACCATGCAACTAGAAATTGTGCTTGTGTGCAGCACTCAAGTATATAAGTACATAAATGTTTTAGAAAAATTAAAATATATCACAGTCACATATGGGAATATCGTAGTTCCCTAACCACATGCTAATGAACATGACGCAATGTCATTTTATTACAGAACACCCATTAATTCTTTCTCAGTTTTCACAGTGTATAAAATAACAGTCCTGGGCTTCATCTTTCCCCAAAAGATGGACCAAAGAGAGAATGACAATTTTGGCTAATTATTTTCCATTCCAACTCATTGAGCATATTTTTCTTTTATACACACAAACTTTAATAACTAATTAGATTTATTTAACACTTTTCATTCTTGATGCACTGCACAAATAATGAATCTTCTCACCACTACTATTAATATTAATATTTATTATTACTGTTTACTGCTGTTACTAAACTCTTCATTTACAGATGGTAGAACATCTGTAACCATTTTAGGGGACTATCCTCAGGAGTAAACAGAAGACAGCAGGGTTTAAAGACTTGTCCCCATTTGTGCATCAGTTTTTAAAAGCCAGTTCACTAACTCAGCATCAACTCAAATACTTGGTGTCTTAATACCTTCACAATCAAATCTTTTGCTCATCTATGCCATGTTCAACCTCACTGACAAGGGCCAGCAGATAAATGTCATCTGGTCTTAAACTTCCCTGACTAAATAGGGAATAACCAACAGCTCTCAAGTTAGCTGTAGTGGATCATTGCAGAACACTGGTGGTATTGAAGCAGTCTGTTATTCTCAGCCTCTTTACAGCCTTAAAACCTACCCGATGACCCAATTTTTTTTAATTTTTTTTTTTTCCCTGAAAGTGATCCTACTTATTGCCTTTGAAATCTTAGGGACTGGTGGCAAGACATTCACAAAAAAGGTGTTCTGCATTTAGCCTGGGCCCTCAGTTATTGCTCCACAATCAGCATTGCATGATTTTCACATTAAATTTCAAAAGGGTTGGGTTTTTTTTCAGTTAAGGACTTGCTTAAATTTAAGACATTAATCTCAAAGTTAAAACTTAAATTCGTCTTGAAGTTAAACATCAAATCTCTTCCTTCTATACCTCAAAGCTAGTTTAGTAGCTCTGGAAATTACACGATCCCATTTTCCACAAAAGGAGGTACAACATGGGCAGTGGGAAAACAAGCTTCCATACTGCCCTGTGGATTTGCGTCAATCCTGCCTTTGGAGGTTTGCCTTCAAAAAGGAATGAGTATGTAATTCTTCTCTCTTTTAACTCTGCTGAGCATACGAGGAAGGGTAACAACTGAGACAGCGGCCTCTGTAACTACAACAAACACAGGCTGAGACCAGCATCTTATTTCACGTTACCAACAAATACCCATTGAACGCTGACAACTTCGTTCACTTCCTACGAGCTACTATGACCTTAGACAGTAGCATCGGGTTGGAAATTACGTATGTTTTGGGGAACTAAGGAATTTTAAAATCAGTTGTGGATGGAATAAAGACATGCCAACATCATTCCTGGCTTCATAAACTACATTCTCCTTCTAAAATCTTAAATGTTACAAACGATGAGACACTTTACCAGATGTAAAATAAGTGAAAACTGAACTCTCAGAAACCATGTCCCTTTTGCTGAAGTTACTTGCAAACTATGAAAAGCAAAGGCATAAAGGAGCAGGCCACAGAAGCAGAAGTTGATTAAAAAATACTTCTCTTACAGCAATGTAGTTCAGTCAAACCTTTTATTAGCCAGGAAGAAGATAAAGAATATACTCCCATCTTCCAGAAATCAGGGCATGAAAATAAGGACAGAGCTTTAAATATACAAGAAGGCATTTGATCTAGAAGATGGAAGTCCAAGGAGGGTCCAGAGACAATACAGCAACAAATCTGAGCTAATTTCTGCCATTAAATTGGTATCAGGGATGACAACCATGCCACAACAACACTAAACCTCACAAAAAAAGGTTATCAACAATACACCCATTTATTTAATTCTAATATTTTTCTTATTAAATTATTAAATACAACATTTCAAATTTATATAATATTAAATGAATTTTTAAAATCTTGGAGTGTGTCAAAGAAACACTTAACTCAGCGTGAAGCAGAACGCATTCAACTTCTTGTTTCACTGAAATGTCTCAAAATGTCCCAGTTCAGGTGGACTCTCAATGTGTTACCTTCCACTCCCAGTTTTCAAATTTCAGCAACTCAAAAAAAAAAATTTCTTCAGATAGTTCTTGTTTAATCAGATAAATGTCAGTCCCCCAGACAACCTGGTCTTGTGGAAGGTGTCCCTGCCCACAGCAAGGGAGTCCCTTTAAGGTCCCTTCCAGCCCAAACCATTCTATGGTTCTATCCAGTCTTCTGATCCACTTTATAAGGCATAAAACCCACACAGATGAGATATGACTCTGTTTGAAACTATTTAACAGAATCTCTGCTTTAAGGCAAAATCGGTTTCTTGGGTGTGGAAAGACCTCTGCCAGTGGCACCCTGCTCACTCAGGGGTCACCGATATCTCAGCATCCATACACCCAGTTGTTTGCTGCTGTGTTTGTTTTGTTTTTTAACTAACTGCAGATCTGAAATACAGTGTGCCATGCCCTATTTACATGAATCAAAAGTCCTATTTACAAATACATCAGATAGGGTGTCCTAGCCTTTGCAAATCTGATTTCTCCCCAAATATAGCATGCTTTTCTCATTCCATTTTCACTTTATGAGCTTATTTCATGTCCAGTGGTATGAAGATGATTTCACCAGTAAGAACAGACTGACTGACAGGATTATTTTTTATGCTGTACCACAGCAGTCACTAATCTTTACTCAGAAAAGGTAGCTCATTTTTCCCGTTTCCATAATTTGAGACTAAATTTCTTCATTTCATTTGTAATAATAAAAATAAATATCCATTCTCTATATATTTCAAGTAGCCTTTTATCATTACTGTCTACTTTATACCAAAGACTACAAAATCTATTCTTGAAATACTTTAATACTGGAGCACAGGATTTTCTCTAGAAACTCTCTAATTCTAGTCCAGGTGTCACAATTACTTTTTCCTCCACTGTAGCACAAAACCAGTGTTTAATATTTAACTTCTGAAACCCCACTTTTACCTATGCATTACAGGGAGGCCTGACTTAGGCCATATTCTCCACGGCAATAACATTTATGTAATAAATGAATACTAGCTCACATTAATATAATCCCTTTCATAAGATACAAAGGTAAATAATAGTCAGAATTGCTCTTCTCAGACTGTCAGGACATAGATCTGACGTTTTACTTTGCACATCGTCAGTTCTCGTTTTCTTGAATGAGAATTCACTAGTGCAAAGTTTCTTATACTCTTCTTTCAGCAACAGTGCTAGTATAAACATTTCCCCCTTCATCCTGCTTGTTCCTGGTATTCATTTTTGCTGTTTATTTTTAACCTGGACCAGTTCCCAGATCTATTTAATTGTATGGCCCCACTAACAGCTATGCTGGTATTGTTGTTGATGGGCTGATGTGGGGAGAAGGAATTGGCCGGAGACAAAGGGGGATGCTTAAAGTTGGTACTGCTACAAAATTATAAATCTGAAAACACAGCTTTAGTTTTACAATGCATCTTCTATTTTATAGGACAGTGATCTGAATTGAGCTGCAGACCTTGGAGCACAAATTACGAGCACTTAATGTTCGTCTCCCGTTCATCTCCTTTAGACCTGCTGCTTGCACCAGCTGCTTCTATTGATACCACACAGGGACAACTTTGTTGACTATTGGAGAGCAGTGAATGTTCTTACTACAAGTAAGGCTTTGGCAGATGAGCATTCGCAAGCCTTCCTCTAGTAGTTTGAGGTATTGCTGCCTCCAGGTGTCCTTTTTGCTCTTCTGCCAGAAATGACTGCCCAAGTAGCAGAGTGAGCAGAAGGGAATGTTTGAGCCTCAGCTGTTCCAAGTACAGCATGTGGTATCTTCGCTCAGCAACCTTTTTCCCCCATCTCCCCAGCCTCCCGCACCAGTAGGGTTACTTTGCAGGCACTCCGCCTCCTGACTGTGAGAAGCATTTTATTCCCAGAGGACAGATTGAGGAGCAGGCTGGAAGGTGAGCTTTCATGTGCTTGCAAGGTACTCTTTCTGTTTCTGCTCTTCTGTATTCCCTTGGCTGCTGTGTCCCCACCCCCTTTCCCAACTAGCTTTTTTTTCAACAAAGCTCTGTTTCAGTCCCAGATGTATTCCTTTTTCTTCAGCTGCCTACAGCAAACCTTCTTCTCTGCTCTCTGGTAGCTTTCTGTTGTTACCAGAGTGGGGACACCTCGCTTCAAGAAGTGTTTATGATGCTGTACGATCACGGAAAGTGAACTTGAGTGGTAGTGCCAAACTCTGCAAGGAAACAGTGGAGTCCTGGGCAGATGTCCCCTTGCTGCCTCTGCTGAGAAGGTACACGAGCAGGGAGAGGCTGGGCAGTGGAGGGAGTGCGGTTAGCTGGGGAAAGTAACGTCTGAAATCCACACAGCAAGATTCACCAGAGTTAATCTCTAAAACCCCTTAAATTATTGCTTGCATAGGAAAAGTTTAAAAATGCCTTTTTATCATGTTTCTGTATTCTGTTACTGATCCAGAGTCAAGAGGTTTATGGTCAGGATTAGAAATAAGGAGGCATAGCCCATTGCTGTTTCAATGTTAATGCCATTTGTGACACATCCTGAGTTATGACTCTAACAGAAGAAAATGTCTTATGACCAGTTACTTGGGTGGAGCCTTTAGCTAAACAAAAGCGGAAAAACAGCCGATCAATGCTTTCTCGTGATGATTTAAAGTTGTCATCTTTTATGAAAATTAACCTTAGGAACGCATCAAGGCATTTCCAGATGAGGACTGTTGCTAGGGCCTGACATGGTTTGGCAGTTATATGCTGCAGTTTGTAATGACCCATTTGCTACTGTTGATTATATCCTATTTAATAGATAGATAAACTCCTGTGTTATTCGTAACACGGTTGGCACCTCTGACTTTTACTGTTGTGCTCTCTAACTCTTCCCTCAGTATCCCTTGGGACAGCATAGGGTATGTCTACACAGGCTTCTTCCAGCAGAGCTGGGATTACATGGCCTGCAGCCTTGGACCAGCAGTCACCTCGCTGACACCTCCGCAGGATTTTTTAGCTCAGGGTAAGCATCGCCCCAATGTGCTTTTTCTTTAGCTCAGGGCTGAGACAAAGTGAACTTATGTTACCATGAAAAAAAACCCCATGTGAAAATACCTGCAGGTATCCCTTAGGGGTATTCGCAGCAGCTGCTCTGCTAATCGAGGAGCACTGGGGACCTGAGGAAATTCTAACTGTTCACACAGAAGAGGGCCGCAAAACATTTCCCACTGACTCACCCTCTGCCCTTTGCCACACCAGGTACACAGGGATCCCTGTCCATGCTGGTTTTACTGTGAAACTGGAACTCATCAGCTAAGTTGCTGGAGAACACCCTCACTGATTTAAAGAGTTGCTAAAGAAGGATGAATTGCATTTTCTTTAAGAGGAACATATCCCAAGGAAATAGAAAAGAAAAATATGAGAACCCTTTTTCTCTCTGCTGAGAGCCGTACAGTTAACTTTTCTCGACCACACTCCTCACTGCCTGAGTAGGGCTACTGTGACCGTTTATTTATAATAAAAAAGTTTAAGCCTTCACTCCCTTGCTTCGTTTGCCATTAAAACTCCCGTAAAGGCGACAGGCATTTCATTTTCTTGTCAATTTGTCTGTGAGATGGATCGGCGCTGTGCTCAGGGCAGCAGGAGCTGAGGGTGCCAGGAACACTCGGCAATACCCGTACCCAGGACCCGGAGCTTGTGTTTCAGCCGCAGCTCCCTGCCAGCTGGAGACACATTTAACATTCCCTGCATGACTTCAGCAGTTCAGCCGCTTTCCCACATTCCACAGCTGGCCTCCCACCACCGCTCAGCCTGCAAGCACACACCACACCGGGGTCATATTCTTGCCATCAGCTCTCAAGTAGAACTTGCTAGTGAAAGCATCGGAGAGTTCTGCTTAAAATGCAATGGCACCGTAAGGCCCAAACGTCCTGGCATCTCCGAAGTGGCAAGGCTACGTATTAAAAAGTAGTTTCCATTTGCTCCTTGTCTGCTCTGTGTTTTATAAAAGGTCTGCATATCTTGGGAGCCACAAAATGGTTGGGTGGCAACCCTGTAAAGTCCCAGAACAAATCCTTACTACTATGAGTAATCCCAGTGCTTTTAGAAAAAGACAGATTAGGAAAGAAAGTCCTTCAGGACTGCATCCATGGAGGGTTATTGTTAATAGTCCTTTTTTCTGACTGCAAATTCATGTTGCTTCACGTGCACGCCACATTCATTTTTGTCCTTGTGGAGAAGTTAAGAAAAGGAAGCATGGAGTTCGGAGATATTAATTTTTAATACCATAATTAGCTTAATGGGTTACAGCGGTTTGTATTTTTTTATGTCTACAAGCTGAACTGGATCATGCCTTCTTTGTCGTGCTTTCTATATCATGAAGAAATACACAACAATAAATTTTTGGAAGAACTGATGAAGACATGTAAATTCAGTAAATAGTGAGACTCTATGACAGCAACATTCTGGCAATTCATACTTAGAATTTACCTAAAAAAACAAAACTATTCAAATAATTTATAGGTTAAGCATCAAGATTTTATGAGAACAACAACTAGGAGGGAAACCTATTGTGTTATCTGTATCTGGATTCCTCATTTATCTAATTCCAATCACATCAGTGGTTAGGGACTGTGCAAATAAAGAATACTTGCACAGAATTAAACCTGCATATCTGGGTGTGTTGAACAGAAAGGTCTACAAATGCATTTTAGTTTTCCCTGGAAACAGTGAATGAGACTAAGTGAACATATCATTGACTTTCTGGGGTGCAACACGGGACTATTAATTCTACTGAAATAATGATTTGTGTAGCTGAAGTGAGCTTGATGTGGATGGATATCAACTGGATGTTTCAGTTCTACTGAGATAATCACAACAGCCGTGAAACTGGTTCATGGATCTGGACAGGGGACTGAGGCAACGCTTGGGCATTACTCATGTTTCATTTTAGGCCCATTTTGGGATATAAATAGGACCTCATCTTTGTGTAACACCTTACACTGACATGATTTGGATCCAGACATATACCAGAAAATATCTACCAGAAGATACAGTTTATGTGTTTTATCTTTTGATAATTGTTTTAACACTTATTTTACTAATGTTTGAGTGAATGCCTTAAAATTCAACCAGCTATATTATCATTATAACATAAAGACATTTGGCCCACATTTTTAAATATCAGGTAACATCCTCTTGCTTACTTTAAAAAAGCTAATTTAAGTCAAAGTTGAAAGAAAAGTATTGCTCAAATAATATGCTATCTTCCTTTTACAATTAAAAAAAATCAGAGAAACATACAAGCTATTTTCTAGAAACTAATTTTGAGCAAAGTCCCAGTTTATAAGTTAGCATAACAAATCAAGTACAGTCTAGCTCTAAACCTAGCCAATACAAATTTATCATGGAAGCCGTGGCAGCCCCTTATCTGCACAGGGACGGCTGGCACCAGCACACAGAGGAACTAGCTGCGATCGCGTGCCATTAGGTATTACTAGAAGAAAAATGTGCTGCCAGTGAGGAGAAGGTAGATTTATATTAGCAGACATTAAAAGTTTATTAAGATAGAATTATTTACAGCCACAAGACATGCAGGGTAGCACAATATTCTCACAGCCTTAAAGTAAATGTGATAATTGCAATTGAAAGTGAACCGTAATGGCTTTCAGAGTTTACCTCCCTATTCCTTGGGCACAAGCCCATTCAAATTGGTGAAGTTACCCATAGATATCAAGAAAAAATTTCCCCACCTAAGCTAGCAGGCAAGCCTCTCTAGTCCCCAGCGGACACAGCTGTGACTTTACTGATGGCAGCAGCCATGTGCCTTTACATTTAGCACTCCCTTTTACCCTCTTCAGCCTACAACTCTTCCACGCCTAAATACCAGTCACTGCCGAAACCCAGTGTCCCATGGGGTGCTTGTTTCCAGCCTACAAGCACAAAGCTGCGTACCAAGCGTGTTTAGCAAACGGTGAATTCCTCTGACAGTCTATGCACTTACGATCCTTTAATTTATGTACTTAGAGCACCAGCATATTAATTTGACTTTGCAAGCCAGCAACTTTCTTTGGATTCCAAGGACATACAAAGATCCATCTAATTTAAAAAGCAATAAGACATTAGATATTGAAATAACATTTTTTGTTTTAAAAATATGAGGGAAGGGTACTGGCAATAGTTGGCAATGTAATACCAATCGCATCTGGCAGAAAGGCCTAATTCAAGGGAAAGTAATTTGAGAAAATGTATTTTAAAGGTAATAAAGTTGCTGTATGTTCACAGACAAAAAAAAACTTCTTGATGGCACTGCTTGGAAGAGCGCTTTCTAACACTGTTAGCAAACACGCTGCAGGATTGCTAATGGAATTGGTCATCTACTACTCACACAGGAGCCCATGCACTATCCTAGGTTCTGTGTTTCAAAGCAGTAATACTGGCACGTCTCCATTCTCCAGCTGAATATCGGTCCAGACAAACAAGATGCCATTTTTTAAAAACTGAAAAAATTGTTACAGAATAGACACCACTGAGGGACTGAGGGTCTGACAACATGAAATGATGATTATTCCTCTTGCTATCAGCTCTACTATTGAGCAGGATATAATTATTCTATCATAACTGTAATAAACTGCAATTTCAGACAATAGAGTGAATAATTTTTGGTCAACGAGCAACAAAAACTACTCAGTGAAAGTGAAGAGAATGTATAGTTTAAGCATTTCAATTTCAAGTCTACAAATATTACAAAAACCTGTTTTAATCTCTGATGAGTGAGCGCTGTGATTATCTGAAATTGTACACAATTAGTATTATTCCTACAGAAAGCAAGGGTCAAGAGGTCTTGATTAAAAAAAAAAAAGTCTGTTAGAAAGAAAACATTGTCTATTTGAATCATTTATGTTTATAATTTGTTCATAAGCTTTGAACTGTTCTTCTCTTCTGGATGCTGATGAAAGTTTGGAGCATTTTTCATATATAATAATACAATTAATGTTCATCTTTCCGCAGTGTCATCAACTGCATACAACCTAGTTAATTGTCCTAGATTTAAACAAGTCATATACTGCACATTTAAATTCATATCTTACATTAACTTCCATTTTTACATACAGCTATTAATATTAACAGTTTTTCATTAAAAGTGTTCATTCAGATATAGTCTACATAAAAATAAACAGCTTAACAGAAATTGAGTGCGGCAAGTTAATGAAATAACATTAGTTACAGGCACTACAAGAAATATTATGATATATATGTATGCAAAAGCGGTACCCAAATTCTTTTAAAATAAAAATTAAAAATAACTAGAGAAATATAAAATCATGTAGGTGGTTCATAATGTGAAATATGAGTATTTCTGAGACTAATGACATGCCAAACTGCAGCTCCAATTCAGGTTATCCACTTTCAAAGTCTACCAGCAGGCTCATTGCTTCAGCTTTCCTTTATTCCTTCAGTAATTTGTGTTTACTTTCCTTGGGTTACTACACCAAAGCAAGTATGAGTATACAGATGCTTATTAGTCACAGAAATAAGGGTGCACAAAACCAGTCAAAATTAATTTTGCAATAGGCTGAATCACTATTAGCCCATACTTGCAACTACCAAGTTCAGGTACACATGCACACGTCAGACTTGAGCTCATGTTTTGCTGTGCCCTCACCATCCCTGTGTGTATCTAATTGACTCCTTAAGCTGTACAGGTGAAAATGCAGCTATGCCCCTCGATGCACTCAGCCACCATGAGATAGAATTACAAGTGCATGTTCTCTGTGCCTGTTTATGTTGTAAGTTCCAAGAATTACTATCATACGAGTACAATGGAGGTCTTTTTAGCAGTATGCTGACATGAAAGAAAAGTTCAGCTATGTTGTTTAATTGTGTATACTCCAGTGCTAGGCAACTCTCCAAGCCTTACTGTAAACATTGTTTAAGGTTCATCCAGATCAGCACAATAATGAAGCTTATGCTTTTTACATTTAGCTTTAAAGGACAAGTGCTTTTCTGTATGGTTTTACGTTTACCTGTCCTGAAGCACAGTTAGAGACATCATACCGGGCTGACCTTTTTCTTTCACCAAATGATGGGCTGTCCTCTCAAGCCCTGGTCTATGTGGTGTCATTTTCCTGGACAGAGAACTGATCTCTTATCTTTTGTTAGCTTGTCTGGAGAACGTATTCATCACAGCCTAACAAATGACAATATTAGATTAATAGGAAAAAAAAGTGCATATTCAACAAAGATGTTGAATATTTTAATGGAGCCAAAAACACTTAATAGTTCCACAAACTGTATGGTTACTCTGAAAATATCATTCAGATTCTAACAAGTATGTATGTACATATTAATGTAAAGCTGGCACCATTAACTCTAATGTATAATCATTATGAAGTTATTTTTGTTAATGTAAAGACATCTTCCACTACAAAAATATAGAGTTGAGGCCAAAAATATAGGACGTGTGCAATAACAACGGCGAGTTGTTATAAGTGCAGACTGGGTGTGTGTAGGCAGACAATTATGAGACAAAGAACGCTACATTCCAAGACTTCAGTTCAATATAAGAAGAAAGTTCATTTATTGTTCAAAGGACATAACTTACAGTGTTCTAAGTTCCTATTATGTAAGTGCTTCTGTATTTTATGCTCAGCAGGACAGCAAAATTTCACTGAAGAAACAGCCATCAGATTTCATACAAATGCATAGTCTTCATGTGAAATCCCTTTTTGTGGATGACTGCTGCAAGATTTGCTTTTTGTAACTGGCTTTTATTTTGCAACATAACTGAATAACCAGTATAGTATATCTCCAACCTCAACTACATATGTGTAAAAACTTATGCAAAGTTCAACACACCTACGTTTTTACTGACGTCTTTGTCAGAATCTAGACAATTCGGAGCTATGGTAGAGACAGGCAAAGTACTTCAGACTTGATCTGCAGAGGTCAGGTAGAACTTCAAATTTTTAATCATGTGAATATTCTTAACTACATGAATAGTTCCAAATGCTATTCCCATGATTAAGCATTTTAAGAATTTTGACACCGAGGTGAAGGTTGTTAAAGTTGATACAAATTAAGTATTAGCAAAGAATAACATCTCGCTTTGTTGGAACTGAGGTGTATGTATAGTTCTTTGGACAGTGAGATGAATGTGTTGCTTTGTTCTTTATCAGGTCTCTAAAAGTCTGACATTATCTCCCTAACTATTGAGATTTCCCTAATAGCACCCATTAGTCACAAGATATTGAATGCACATTATGCAACAAAGTTTTTTAAAAAGAAGTAGCCTGCCTTAAACCCAATGATTATCACACAAAACATTACTACTACCCAGTTTGCTTATACCCTCCTAAGTCCATCCTGTCTCCTGTGTTTTATTGAGACATGAAAGCCTCTGTGGCAGTCATGCACCTCGTGCAAAGGATTCCTGACCTGTGTGGAGGGCTGTCAGGGTGCTTTAATAATATGAAGAGTAACAACTGAGAAGCTAAATCAGTTACCAGGTACCTTGCAATCTGTCGCATGCAGTGGCAAACGGCTTCCAGAGAAAATCCTCCTGACCACCTGGGCTCATGTGAACAGAATCTCAGGTAAAATAACAAATATAAGGAAGTCTGCATTTCCTTTACTATTTATTTTATTTCAAATAAATATCCTTTTCTGTTTCCCATGAGAATTTGCTGTCTGCACCTTTGGCTGGATCCTCAGCAATTCCTTACATTGATCAAGGACAACAGAGAAGGGTCTCCCCAGCTATGAGAGCTCTTTAGCCAAAATCATGATCATCACCTTGCCCATCTGGCACAAACATGCTCCAGACAGGCAGGAGGATCATGGGAAGAAGATGAGATGGATGGAGTCCAATACTCCCCATGAAACCTGACCAGTGCAGGGCTTCAGTTTGTACTGGGAATGGATTCAGGAAAAGTGAGTGGAGTTGACACTACTGAAGGTGTATCCACTTGAGCGCAAAACATAGCTCTTCTGCACCTGTAGCGGTCTGGACCACTGTGAAAACCAACAGTCAGGTAATTCTTACTGATCTTCGATTAGATGCGCTAGTATAGACGAAAAAGTTCACCAATCTATTTTTTGTTTTCAGTAACTTTTGTTTTTATTAAAAGACCACTGAGAGAGCCTTAGTGGATGCTTCTGCTCAGATGCCAATAAAAATTTAGGGATGTTTGCTCCTTCCTTGCTGAAATAGGTCTGTATGTCTGGAAATTAATTGCTTAAGATCAGAAATTCCAAGCTTAATTGGAGTGAAGAAAAGGCAAATGTAAAAGTAAATGAAAAATAACTACTCACAAGAGTCAAACATAAAACTCTAATAAATTAACTCAAGAAAAAAAATTCTTACTTCTTCAAGAAATTTTACTATAATTAAAAAAAAAGCAGGAAATACAAACATGCATATTTGAATGCTTCATATATTTATGCTCCAATGCATCCCTAGAAAAAGAAAACATATATTGTTTACGCAGTATAATGGTCTCTTTTACTAGAAAAATATTTAATTGCAACTATTTCTAATGTGTAATTTGATTCTCAGTTCTTAGCTACGTATCAGTCATGGGGTGCATTCCATAGTTATGAAGTATTACCTTGAGAGATTTCATGCTTCCAAGCACACGACCAATTTCTGCCCTGGGATGCAAATATACAATTGCCTTTGAAGTCTATAAGAGTCACAAAAGTAGAATATGCTGCAGACTACAACTGAGTTTTTTCTGTATTTAGAGTCAAATTCTACTCTGCCTTACTTTTTTAACTCCATTCCCCTCCAATTACAGGGCTATAACGAGTAGAGTTGGTTTTTCATGCCAACACTTAGAGTAATTAAATTAAACATATGTATACATCATTGTAAATGTGGTTTTTATAAAGCTAGGCAACTTGATATCCATCCTTCTGTATAACATAACTTTATAAAACTACTACCATTTAATAGAAATGTGTTAATATAATTATGATATACGCATTCATGTAATTACTTGTGTTTTGCACTACTGCATATTGTAGAAACCTTTCAATTTAAAATTAAATTCAAGATACCCATGTAACTTCAGTACTTATAATTTTCAAGAAAGGAGATATCAAAAAGAACATAGAGAAATCTTATCCGTGTTCTGCCAAGTACTCTGGAGCCCAGTCCTGAATACTGCATGTGGGCAAGATGCTCACTTAGTGAAGTGAATAAATATTCATGGTTTGTTTATTTACTTCTGGTATTAATGGATTTAGTCATATAATTAAAACTATTAAAATTATTAATTAGAGGACAGTACAGTTAATAGAGTTTTGGTTGACCTGAGTTCAGCACATGAAATCATCTTAAGTAAGTCTTGTCTACATTTGGAAATTCACCATAACTACTCTGAAATAATCCCCGACACGGACGTGTAGATATGTGAATATCTATATGGGAATTTATAACACTCAATAATTCAAAAAAAGTATTTCCTTATAACTTCCATTACATTTTTAAGTGTAGACAAACTCTAAATCTTGTTAGCGTCAATATTGCACACCCTTGATAGCTTTTACTCTCTAACACTCCAGTGTGTTTACTTCAGTATCATCAGACCTTTAAGACTCTGTCTTGGAAAGAAGTAGGAACTGAAGCCTCATGTATGCATAAAAATTGTGTCAGATTAACTGTTTAAAACATAACAACATTTATAAGTAACACCATGAGAAGGCAATCACATTTCAGAGTAAGAATGCCTTTTCTTGTTTAGCTAGCTTTGAAAGTGGATTAAGCTGTTTTGGACAATGGTACTCTTATTCAAGAAGAAAGCTCTGCTCACTTGAAATTATTTGAGGATAATTATTCCAGAATACCTAATAAATCCTTATACTTGGCCTTCCACCAGTGCTTGCTGTGCTAGTATTGTGCACGGTGCTTTCAAAGCAGTTACCTCTCAAAGATCCCTGCTGTCACAATAAAGGAACTAGATGCCAAATACCATGCTCAGAGGATCACTGAACATGAGAGAGAGGGAGGATGAAACTATATGCTGCAAAACTCTGGGATTTTATCATTTTTTGAGGGCTAACATCACCAATACAATCCATGATTAAAAATCAATGAAAAGAAACAAAACCAAAAGCCACCAAAAAAGAGACATTAAACCTGAACAAAATAAAAAGGATCTTCTCTTGATCAGATGTAGTTATGGCTTCAGGATAGCATACTCAAAGTGCAAAATCGCTATTTATTATTTGTGACTCCTTCTTCATAAAACTAAAGCCCTTTTTCAGGCTTTGTTGCTCCACAGTGATGGAGCTGTAATAGAAAAATACAATCTCTGTGTTACCCCTTTGTAATGTGATGATCTCCTCCACCTGCAAAGGCCACAGCAAAGTTGAGAGTCATTCTGGCCACTTCATAAAAAATATTAATTAAAATATGCAAATCATCCCATCTCAGTTATAGGAACTGAAAATGCTATTCTCTGGTAGTAACTCTAACACTTCAAACCTTCTCCTAGTCCTGTTTTTCCTCCAAGTGATCTTAATCTAACTAGAAAGCCCACCTTACCACTCACCAAAGCAGGCTGGAACATTATTTCTAGTCCAAACACTGGATCTGCTCAGGCTGCCAGGATGGACCTCAGTCCCTGACCCGACAGACATGTGACCCGAATAGCGGGCTTGGACACAGAAGTGTTCTGGCATAGCACAAACTGCACAAACGGACAATGACAACTTCGGTATAAGAAAGCATGTCTCTGTGTGTATAAAGACATTCAAATATGCTGCTATAAAGTCAAAGTTTCACTCTGACTGATATACTGTATAATTTCAACTGAACTCTCTTTTCCATGCATGCTTTTCTAATTATTTTATATTGAGATGGATGCCTTCTGATTTTTTCTTTGTTTAGCCACTTTTGCCAGGAGCAGTGTGTGATACGGTATAGTGATGTTCTGGCTGCTAAGTGGATATTAACTCCATTTTGTCTTTGCTATAGTGTGTATTTTCTTGGATTCAGATTCATGCCAGGCCTATTGGGATAAGAGAATTTCTGAACATATACAATATCAAAAAGAACAGCAACAACACCACGTCACTTAGGAGTGTGTTCAGGAAGTCCTTGCACTTACTCTAGTTTCAGTCTAATAAGAAAGCAGATGTTTAAGCTACAAGAAATAAGAAGAAATGGCAAAATCTTCAATTCTGAGGAGTTTCCCTCTGTAACATATGTCTACAGTATCACAATATGGCTGCAGAAAAAACACGCAGCAGTTTAGCGGCAAAGAACTGCCAAATTTGCCCCACGAGCACCTTTTGTCCTCTCACAATCTCTACAAAACAAGGCCTTTCCCAGAGGTCTTGCTTGTCTGTTCCCTGAAATCCTTCATTGTTTTTGTAAAAATAACCTTTACTTCTTGCTGAACTTTAGCAGTCCCCAGAATGAGTCCTTGCAGAATACCGCCTTCACTCTCCTTTTGTTGGAGATGCAACTCCCCATGGACGGCCTGGCAGCTGGAGGTGTCTTCTTGCGCCATGCTCTGGCACACACAGGCCACAGTCTCTCCACTGAACTGTGCCTTTGCCCTGCTCTGCTCTTTTCTCTCTTATTCTTTTCCCTTATCTCTTCTCTACAGCAATTTTCCTCTTTCAAAATTAGTTTTCCTTGTATATTCCCTCCATCCAGTTTTGATTTTCGTTTACCTTTTCCCTTTTTCCTATCTCAAATGACAACACAAGGCTCAAGAGACAGGTCTATAGCCAGCTTGAAGAGTTTAACCCACTTCCAGAGATAAGCTCAATGCTAGCGGAGCAAAGAAAGCAAAACAGATCTGCCCCGGGGAACCACCTCCCTTCTGTTCAAACCCACGCTCCTGCGATCAGCTGCGCTGGGTCTCAATGCAGGAGTAAGGACTAACGGCAGGTAGTTCTCCCAAAAGTGTCTGTTGCTTCAGTGAAGTCAAGATTATATAAAATTACAGAAACCAGACTACTTCTCCGTTGTTATCTCATTGGTATCCTGAGCTATGCTTTCCTTTCCTCTTTTCCAGATGCTGTTCCTAAAAGTATCAATTACCAAAAGATTCTCACTAAAACTGAAATATTTGTCATTCCCAGAAGTGGCTCTCAGCTCTCTACTCCCAGAAATCCCAGCTCAGTCTCCTGACACCCACCAGTAATTAGGCAAGCCCGGGTTGCTCAGACCTGTGTACAGGCCTTGATACCCGTGAGCCTTCTCTCCCATCACCAAAGGGATCCAGAGCAAATGGCTCCTGAATTCAGCTTTAAAGCTATAGGATGGTATGAGCAATAGTCTGGTATGGTCTGGAGATTTTGCAGCCCATTGAAATTGAAAAATGGGGGGTTGTAATTAAATAAATATTAAAAAAAAATGTTACAATGTTCCTTATTTCTTGAGATAAAATAAAAGCAAGATTCTGGTGCATGTTTTTTTTTCTGCAAAGACTAGATTCTATAGCCATTTAAATTAGAGAACACATGGAGCTCAATACTAGAGAAGGACTAAGGTCTTAATTTATGAAAAAAATCACAATGAAGTGCCCATTTTACACATGAATGCCTTCAGACAGCAACCCAGAATATTTTATAAGTATTGCACGCGCATACATGCTTCACTAGATTGCCCCATATCTATGTGACTTGAAGCACAGGCTATCCTGCAGAGTAGACACTGCACTGTTAAGAATGACAGAATAACAATAATTAAGTCAATCAAGGAAACTGAATCAACACTGAATATTTTCTAAAATTGTCAGGTAAATCTAAACTAAACTATATATCCAACACATTTTTAAAATACATGCAACTATTAACAACCACCACCCGAGCACTGAGATCTGCAGCATCCTCCCTAGATGACAAAAGCAATTGGGTGAGATGCAGCACGCTTTCCATCAATGAGCAAGACAGAATACATTTTGGAATAAAACATCCAGAGAAATCCCTACTCTTAAAGGTCTGCTGCAGAAATGCCAGGAGTTCTGTTGTTCAACATATATATGCATTTCTAAACTTCATATAAATACCAGTAAAATAGAAGCCATTTATACTAACCTTGAGAGAGCTGAATAGAGTGTAAGCAAGCATGGAAAATGACCCATTATATTTCTTATGAGTAAAAAAAAAAAAAGTATTAATTATTCATTTGTTCATTATTCAATTATTCATCTGACATGGAATTCTACTTTCAGTTTTAAAAGAAGGAAAGTGGTAGCATATATAAAATATGCACAGTTGTTGCCCCCCCTCTGTCATTCTTCTTTCATTTTAACCACGTGTTTTTGCTCTTTCTCCCAGAAAGATGCATGGCTACTTAGCATGTACGTGTTAGATGCTGGATAACACTCCTCCCTAGTCCCAAGCCCTCAACTAAATAAAAGTCCAAGAATAGCATTTAAAATTCCTAAAAGCAGAAACATACCCAGTGCACAAATATCTCTTCATTTGTTCCAAATTCTGTATTTTTGTAAAAATCTTCACTTTTATTAATGTTCAGATAGCCCAGTCACCATCAAGGTAAACATTCTAGGATAAAAAGAAATAAAGAAGTGCTCAATTAGGTAATTTATTTTCTGTGATAATGACCTGGAGTGATAATGGTGCAGTCTCCACAACTTTGTGGCCATGAGGAAGTCATCTTAAGGCCAACTCAATCCCGTCTTAGGTCTCTAAATATATATTCTGGCACCCAACAAGAAACGTGGTTTTCAGAATTCATGAACAACCATGATCACATTATTTAGTTAGCAGTGTAAAAATGAACTGACATTTGGTGGGTTTTACATCTTTTTTTCATCATCAATCTGGCTGACAGCTATAGCTGTGATTTTTTATTTTTTTTTTTTAAGATCTAGTAGAAGCACTATCTTCAAGATTAACTTCAGGGTTTGGGATCATGAGATCTTCCTATTATTATACCTGCCATTGAAAATCCTTAGAAAATATGGGGGAGTAAGTATATAAAAGACACTGAAAAGAAGTGCTAATAAAAGCAGAGTGGGCTAAAGAAGCTGGGTGGGTGGTTTTGGAAGCCCTTCACATATGCAAAGCTTCTGCAGCTGATGAACTTACTGTAACTTAGAAGAAAAGTCACTTGAGATATAGCAGAACTGTCAGTGAAGAGCAACAGGAACACAATAATTCTTCCAATTTTTTTTTCTACTAGAAAGTCAGAACACTGCCTTCCTCAGTACTCCTTGCTGTTCCTCTGAATGTCTGCTTGGAAAGAAACAAGATTTGATGTGGAGTTAATTATTGTTTTATTTAATTTTAATCCATGTCTAAGACAAAAAATTTATCAACAAATTCAAGTTTGATGCTGGAACAAGAAATGTCAGCCTCCAGAAGTGGTTTGGTATGAGAATGTATACACGTCTGTCACAATTTACAGAATAGTTTTGTAGCACTATAATGTTCTGCCAGGAGAAAAACAAACAGACAAACCTAAAACCTTATATTTTAAGCAGCTTAAACAAGATATTTGCTAAAATGGGATAAGGGAATTTGCATGCTGAAGAGATTATTGAAATGTCATTTGCATATTTGTAGAATGCATGTTCTGTTAAATTGAAAAAGGAAATTCCTTCTATATCTTTCCTTTCCAAATATCATGTCACAGCTTAGAATGATGGTCTACCTTCTAGAATCACACACTAGTTTGGAAAGGACGTCTGGTGGTCATGTAGTCCAGCTTCCTTCCACGAGCAGGTTCAACTAGATCAGATTGCTCAGGACCTTGTCCAGTTGAGTTTTTGATGTCTCCAAGAGATTCCAGAACCTCTCTTGGCACATGCCCAAAAAAAAATTTTCTTCAGATCTAATTAAAATTTTCTCAGGTCAGAACTTGTGTCCATTGTGTTGCATCCTCTACTTATTTGCTTCTATGATAAAACTACTAAGTCTGTAGATAAGGGGAGAGCAGTGAATGTCATTCACATTGATTTTAGCAAGGACTTTGACGTTGTGTCTCGCTATTTTTGTGGACCCAAGGTAGATACATTATAGTCTGGACAAGCGGAGAAGTAGATTGGAATTAAACTAACAGGATGGTCAGGCTGAGAGAATCACAGTTAATGGGTTATACTCTACCTGGAGGCCAGAACCAAGTGGAGCGTTGCAAAGGTCTATCCTGGGACTGGTATGTTTAACATTTTTATATCAGAGAAGTACAAAATTCTGCACCTGGGAAGGAAGAGTCCCTTGCAGTGATACCAGCTGTGGACTGACTGGCTGGGGAGCAGCTCTGCTGGAACAGACCTGGGGGGCTGTGGCAGACAGCAAGCCGAGCGCAGGCCAGCAGCGTGCTCTGGCAGTAAGGTGTGCCTCCTGGGCTGCCTTCGGGTGAGGGAAGTGACTATCCCCCATCTGACAGACCACATCTACAATACTACAGGCAGCTTTGGGCCTCCAGTGAAAGAAAGACATTGATAAGCTAGAGCAAGTTCGGTGAAGGGCTGTCGAGATGGCTGGAGGCTAGATCACATTCTCTGTGAAAAGCTGAAGGAACTGGGCTTTGGTGGGACTTAATAGCTGTTTTCCATTTGCAGAATAGAAACCTCTGAGGTTTATTATCATTTATTATTATCAAGGAGAACAAGCCAGGTTCTTACAGTGGTGCATGGTGTGAGGATGAGTCAATGAGCATAAACTGAAACAAGAGAGATTCAGACTGGAAATAAGGAAAAAAAAAAATCACGGTAAGGACAGCCAGCATTGGAACAGGTTGTGCAGAGAGGCTGTGCATCCCCATCCTTGGAGGCTTTCAAGACCAGACTGGATAAGATCCTGAGCAGACTGGTCTGATCTTCTAGATGACCCTGCTTTGAGCAGAAAGTTGGATAAGAGAGCTCCTGAAGTCCCTTCCAACCTGAATTATCCTGTGATCCTATCCCTGTGCATCTCTAAGAAGCATCTGGCTCCACCTTATCTACACATGCTTATTTGATTGATTTAGACAGCAATTAGATTTCCCCTTAGCCTTCTCTTCTTAAAGCTAAATAAAGCCATTTGTAGGACCTGGGGATAAAGAGGGAAATACACATATTCATCAGAGGAAGGAAAAAAACCTCACCCAAATATAGATATGGAAAGAGCAGAGGACAACCTAAACACTGAGCATATGGTCCTGTAAAAGGCCTAAACAGAGAGAATAGTGAACTAGGGAAGGGAATTTGGGACTGAGAACAAAGAAACTGCTTCTGTTACTCAAGATCCCTGTATTCAGGGAAACTGGATTTTGACTACTCTCTGTCAATAATTCAGATACATCAAAGAAACAACTAAGTATCACCATTTTTTCCTTCTACCTGGAACAATAAGAATCTGAATTTTTGTCTAACTGACTGGGTCAAAAGAAATAAGAGGCATTCTGGAGTCTTTGACTCTGTTAACCGAAGTGTTTCCCCCTCCAAAATGTCCCCATGTATTCTCCTCACTTTAATATGCAATTGTCAAAAGCAAGTGGTCACTAATCAGAAAAGCTACCCAGAAGAAACTAGAAGGTCACAGGCACTATCCATGAAATTCAATGTTTATATCATAAACCCTTCTTAAATGTTTTTTTCTAGGAGACAGAATGTTTTAGCTAGTACTTTTCCAAATGAGTCACTAACACCCTTGTCTTAATTCTGCAGCTGCTGCTAATTTGAAGTGCCAGCCTTCTCCCCTCTTTCCCCAGAATGAAATAAAATATCAATGTTGCACTGTGCTGAAAATGGAAAGTTAGATGTAACACTATGCTACAAGGCCTCTGGAAGTCCCATGTACATTTGATTCTTTCTTTCCTCCCAGGCCTGTACCTAACTTAAGCCCTCTCAGCAACTTATTTCACACTTCCTTCCACACTCATGGGTCGTGTAAGAATGAAAGACAGACTCAAATGGAGTTTTAACTCTTAGTGCACCAACATGTACACAATTTAAAAGAGTAAAAGAGAAAATAAAGTTACAGAAAAATGATGCTAGCAGTTACCTGCATATACATGCAATCAACAGATTTTGGTAATGCAAGAGCTCTGTGGTATCTTCCTTCGGTTTGGATCTTTTGTCCTTTCGGCCAAGGACATGGAAAGCTTTTTATTTAGAAAAGTTAAGCATCACCATTTTGTGGTACAAAAGTGTACTTTTCTCAGAGACAACTTCACCCATAGCTGTGCAATTCTCAAAAGTTGCTCCATTGCAAAAATGTATTACAGTTGGGGGTTTGGGGGGTAGTTTTCAGCCAGACTGGTTTCTTGGTTCAGCTCACTGACTGATCATACGAATGCTAGTGCCAGCACAGGGGAAAGGACACAAATGAGTTGCTGGGGGCGATGGGGAAAGACAAGACTGCCCTTTTTGGCTGCTGTGCATAGTTATGTAAAATTAAAGCAATTATGTAGCTATGGCCTGAGGGATAGAAGAGGTCACAGATACTACCACAGCCTATAAACTGCTATAGAAATTGTGTCAGTGCGTGTTGCCAAGAGACAAGCAAGGGAATTCAGTTCTTAACCTGTAGTAAAATCTACAAAGTGAAGCCCGTTCACTCAACCTCTCTACAGAAGATCAATACGTTCCTCTCAACACACAAGAGTCACACTGAACATTTTGAATTGCATTCTGCATCAGTAAGTTCTGTTTATCTACCTCGAATGATTCTGAGGCACTTTTCACAGGCCTTATGTGTATATTGAAATTTCAGAAATTTAGCTTAAATATATTTTGAAATGTTTTCATCAAGTCAGAGCAATTGAGACTAAATGTATTCTTAGGATCTCACACCATGAACAGAGCACAGTGACTTCAAAAGCTACCATGGAACAAGTGAGCCATGGTACCCGATTATACCCATGTCCAAGCTCTTTGTCTTCCTCAATTCTGAGATAATATAATTCAGCTTAAAACTTAATGAAATCACATTTAAATGCAGATCTCAGTATTGTCAGCTGAGGAAGACTAAGAAAACACATCAAATCAGGTAATAATTATCACCTATTAGCCACAGTAAACATGACCTGGATCTGTTGTGTGCCTGTACTTTGACTGAAATGAATTAAACTCAGATAGAATAGATTTTTATCGGCATGTTTTTCCAACATTTTTCACTTCTTTAAAGCAGATGATTTTCCAGTAGAAACAGTTGTGATCACTACTTTCCACAGGCCATGGGAAGTCTATACAATACAACAAAAATGAGTATATAATTTGGAGCATATTTTTGGCTAAATCTGAGCATATATCTTCAAAGAACTATTTCTTAAACCAAAAGGATAATTTCATGAAAAACAATTTATTTTTTAAACTGTTGTGATTCACTCTTGATTATGACAACTTGGAAGACTGAAACTGAAATACGTAACAGCACCGAGATCTATTTTCCAGTTTATTACTACACCTTTGCTCAAATTACTTTACTGCAATCACAATCAAGTGTCCTTCATTAGAAGCACTGGATTAGCAGCATCAATTACATTTCTGAGTAAGAGTGATGCATCTGCTATCAACACTGACAGCTCAAACTGCTGCCTGGAATTGAAAGCGCTTAAATATTGTGTCCGAGGTGGTGGGGTTTTATATATATCCTAAATACTTTTATGAAAGGTATTTACAAAAACACAGATTTAGAAAACAATGCTTTAGCACACTGTATTATTCTCCATTAGAAAATTTCAATAATTTTGCCTATCTTTTCTTTGTTCCTTCAACACTAAGTGGAAGCTTAGAAATTTACTCTCAAGAAATTTCATCCTCGGGAAGGAGACCTTAAGTTTTATGCTCTAACTAGAAGCAAAGTATTTTGAAGTACAGAGTCCCCTTTACAAATAAGGTTAAGAATCTAAACATTACACTCAACTCCAGTTTAAAAGTAACGAGAAAAAACTACAGTCATTACCAAGAGTAACATTTGAGCTGTGAAAGAAAACATACTTTAAAGAACTATTTTATTCAAAGAAAATTAACTTCTCCCCCCACAAACACATTGCACACCTTTCATGACTGCCTTGGGATCCTGCGTTGAAGGTAAAGCTAGAAAATACAAACCAGACATATTTTGCAATTCTGGTCTCTTGCAGCTGTTGCCTACCTATTGGATATAAACTTCATAGACACTGTTTTGGAACACACCCAGTGCCTAGGGGGGTTAACAATCAAACACAAAAGGAAAACAGCACTGAATAAATTTTTTTCAAGCCTTTTTCAAGTTATGTATTGGTTTATCACTTTTCTGTCAAAGTCAGTCCCATAAGACTATCAGACTCAGGGTCTGAATCATACATCAGCAGTAAAGTTACTACTGAATCAAGGAGAGGGACCAAGATTTTGTTGACATTTGTTAAATGAGGCCAATCACAGGCAGTATCAAATTAAGCCCCAAGCACAGTGTACTCTAGGGATGAGTTTAGTCTCAAACTTCTAGAAATTACAAAGCTAATAAGAACCTGTCATTTCTACCATTAATGATGTGGGAAAAATATTTTTTACTTTGTCATTTGCAAATTCAGTCTCTAGTGTATGTATATTTATACCATCCCTCTCTCTAAGGAGGTTGGATTAAGGGAGGAAAGTCGTGGCTTTTTAAAAACTCTTTTTAAAAGATTCACTAGAAAAAAATACAAAATTGGCACATCTTACTCATGCCATTGCTACGTCTCCTTGATTCCAGCCCCCCTCACACAATCTCTATGTTGCACTCCCTAACTTTTGCTCCTCCAAAGTGATGATTATGAATATCATGTCATTGCAAATCACCCCCAAATTAAGCATGGTCAGCATAACCCAAGCGTGAATCGAGTTTCTAGTAAATAAAATGTTGCTCATCCGGTATCAAAGCCGAAACCATTGTTGACTTCAATGAAGCTAGCCTTAAAGATGATGATGTTGTGAAGTGTTTCTGCACTTCATGTACCTTTAATCTTTATCAGAGTTATTTAGATAGTTACAATGATGTACATTAACATACATAATACATTCATATACGTGCTGCTTCATTCCACCAAACAAAGCAGTGCTCCCAGTGTGGACTATCTAGGTTTAAGCCTTCCTGAAGTCACTACTATTAACAATGTATCTGGTTACATCCTGTTTCTAATGTGTATTTGCCCAAGGGGCTAATCTGACATTACTTCTCAAGAGAGGCTCTGATACAAAGTAACTCAAAACTGGAGAAATTCAAGGCAAGGAGGACAAACATTTGCAGAAGTTTTATGAACTTCGTTCGACCCATTTCCAGAAAGGCTTAAACTTTTGCATATATAAAAAATTATTCTAGCAACAGCTTCTAGAAATACTTTCTGAAAGATGTATTTCTAGTTCATAGCAAGCCACCTGAACTACAGTTCAGAAGCTAAAAAGAGCTATAACTGGGACAAGGATAGAGATGCCCCACACAAAGTAAACTAGCTGGAGCAATCACATAAAACAATCACTGCGACCAGTGATGAAAAGTCGCTGGCCTGTCTGCTGGATGGATGTAAATAGGCACTCCCAGTTGCAGGGTATTTTGAAGAAGAGAAAATGCATTTTAATTTCTCCATATTTTAAATCCCCATTTTACATATTATTTTATAGAGCTAGAGGGATCACCTCACCACCAGCACTATCAAGTTTTTCTTAGAATTGGTAAATTTTACATTTCTTTCCCTTCCGCAATGTAGTATACTTTTTGAAGGAATTCTTTGGATAGTTCCACAATAAAATCCCAGCCTGGCCGGAATGGGAGAGAACACATTCAAGAGGCTGAGGAGGCTAACAGGATCAGGGAACTGCAGGAAGACCAAAAGTTGGCCTGCAGCTAACCTGTGCTTTTTTTTTTTTTTTTTAATGGATTTCTAAGCCCAGTCAAGAACCAGAGAGATCACAATTATTGTCAATTAATGTAACTTCCCACATAAAAAGCGTGCAAATTATTTGTATCCAACCTTAAAAACATAAACACTCATGCTCTGTTACTGTAAACTTGTGTTTCATACGTACAGATTAGAACTAGTAATCATTTATGCTGATTAAAATCAGCTCATAAGCTAGTAAAACTTTTTAAAGGGTAAGAGATCTGTTGGCACAGAATGCGGTGAATAAAGGTATTCACTAGCAGCAAACCACTAGCAGCAGAAGGTCCTATTGCTTTTGCTTTAGAAGCGTCTAAACCAGAAGGTCTACATCGGCCTATTAACTTCACAGTTCCATTAAACTCTGGATTATCCAGTGTCTCCTAATAAGAAAGTTTCGTACCTGCTTTCTGTAACACTACAGAAAGTTCCCTGTTAACTGATTTCCTACACATTCTGCCATCAACAGGCTTGGATAAAAATTAAATGTTCCCATTCTAAAGTTTGCTGTCAACAGCCTGAAAATAAGTTTCTGACACGGCAGAATCTGCCTGCTCACTACAAGTTTGCATCACTCCACAGTCCTGCCTCAAACCTACACAAATTTCTAGAAATATTAGTTCTTTTCATAGCTGCCAGGGCACTAATTTTGCAGCTACCAAATTACACAGTTAGAAGCCCACTCTAAGGCAATTTAGCAAGACTCACAAGATTTCATTTCTTCTGGTTTGTTGTTATCTAATACCATACAAAAGAAATAGAATTCAAGTATCAGATATTATCTATGTCTATTAAATGCTTGCATTTTAAATGAATCATGCTACCTACAGAAAACATTGGTGTTTTCTACTAATTCTCTCTTATACAAAGAACTTTCCTTTATGATACAGAAACCTATCCGTGAAATTAGTCACATTGTCGCATTATCATCGAAGGAGAAACCAGTAATGCAGCTAGTTATCACAATTTATTTGTAATTTGTTGTGTGCATCATGTCCCTGAATTCCATTTGAGAAAACAAAACACAAATTCACTTTTCTTTCTTACTTGACCAAACCAAACATATTATGGCCTGAAGACGTATATATACATTTATATTTGTTTAAGTAAGTGTACTGTGTCTTGTTAAATGTTACAATACTTTGCCTAGCACAGTCAGATTTTACTCCTGGTCAGAGAGGCCTGTAAGCATCACTAAAACACATACAATCTTAATTAACATAAATTTCTAAAATGTTGAAATACAGAATCTCTTCATTACAAATCAAATACTGAGTAAGGAAATGAACTATAACTGAGTTGAAATTTGAAAAGCAATGTTACAGAAATATTGTTAAAGAAAGTATCTAAACCTTTAGAAACATCCATTCAACAACAATTCCAAACTTGGAAAATATTTTTGATGCTCTCTTACACACCGTACAATTCTGCAATATAGGACCAGTCCTAAAACACACATTTGTTAGAAGACACAAAAACTTAACAGATATGTCAAATACATCATTTGCCAGCGTAAAAACTGTGGCAGTCCCAAAAACACAGAAGGTTTTACAAGCTTCAACTTGAAACCATTTCAAACTATTTCCATTGCCATAATGATTTTTCACATTAAAAGCCTTACACCTTCTTCCAATGTTTAGTTTGTTCATTTCATTTAAGTCCATGGTTTCACTAATCTATTTTGATGCTGAACTCCCTAAGATTAGGGGGAGGGAGGTGCTGAATCACAGCAAATGTTTATATTTCCTCTCAGGATATATGACTGAACCAGCTTGAATACTTCATGAATAAGATTGTGAAGATCATAACAGGCAAATACAAAATCTGTTTTAAAAATCTATAACATATTTTGTAGCAATTAAAATAGTTGACCACGTCAGCATTTTAACCTAAAGAGCCATTAGGAATGCATGCAATTTATAATGAGTATTTTTGAGCCCTCTACAGAAAAATCCATCTTCAAGCAATTCCTGTCATCTTCCAATTATCGATTTGCAGTTTATTAGTCAGCAGATTTTCCATCACTGCTTAAATAAGGATAAGATGGGAAGCAAAACTTCTAGTTTCAAAATCTCTTACCTCTCCCAGTGTACTCATGTACCATTACCCATCATACATTCAGCAAAGGCTATTCAATTCTATTACAATTTGTCTTGAACAAAATCCAGAGATTTATCCAGAATTACTGAAATAGTTCACATACTGGTCAATGGGTTATTTTAGGGCCCAAAGGATAGAACGGATGAATTAAATTAATTTTTCTATGTGTTCAGAGAGGATCTATAATGAGAAGATCGCTTATATGACTGAATTCTCCATACTTGAATATCAAAACTTACAGTTACTGGTCCTTTTATCTAGGAGCCATCTTTTTTCTTTTATTTCTTTTATAAAATCAAGATCTCTGAAAACAGGAAACTTTCACTGGATCCCAGATATTTAATTTCATGTGTGTAGGTCAAATGGCTGTGTGTTCTCTCTGCTGAAACAGAGTAATGTAATTTCAGGCTGTATAATTTTATAGCAAAGACTGCAAGATGTTTTGAAGATGTCATTGACTGTAATACAAATCAATATTAAATTATCTGTACAGGAAGCGTTTTCAAAAGATGGTCCATCAAGCCTTCTCATAGGATCATGGATTTCTAGGACCATACTATAATAACTACAGTGAGCTCTTACAGTTTATCTCCCTCTTCAATTATTTACAGGTCAAAAAAGCCAAGTGACATTGCTTTATATACACTCAGTGTTATGTATTTGGTTCGTAACTTACTAATGCCACACAAAATCTTGAAGGGAAAAGTTTCTGAACAAAAATGTTTTTTTTTATTTGAGAATATTTATACAGTCATACAGCTAAGTGATGCAAAAGGCTGTCCTTTAGGCACTCTACCTTTCTTTAAAATAAGGCATTAAATATATCTATCTACACAGTACTGAAGTGATTACTCTGCAGCATAATCCTTAAATGGCTACAGACTATACTTGTTTAGCCTGATGTCCATTACACATTTAAGAGATTAGTCATTTCAAATCACCTAAAGACCTTCATCATATTTCTATCAATTTCTGTATATATGAAAGCACATTTCAAAGCCTTCTCATTGCTGACTTGTAAAACGTCTCATGACTGTCAAACTTAATTTATTTTTCAGCCAAGCGGTATAAATTACATTCCACAAGATAGTAACACAGGGCACAATAAAAAGAAGAGCCTATCAAGTGTGCAGATAAAGAGAAGGGAATTGTTGTCCTGTCATTGCCACACAGGCAGGACACTTCCAACAGAAAAAAAAAAAAAAAAAAAAAAAAAA